>JAHQIW010001071.1:0-60067 GCA_019055375.1 Parelaphostrongylus tenuis
GAGATTTTAGTAAAGTTAACGGGTGCATTGAGATGATAGATTATTAGGAGTCTTTCATCTTTTGATCAGTAGAGCTTTCGCTTAGCGTTAAAAGATCTTCTCTTGTGCTAAGACTCGGAACCTCAACAGAACGTTATTCTCCGTGACTCCTTATGACGAATTTTTATTAGGGAAAGAGACAATTTCTATTGGTAGCATTGATTTGATGAAAACTGTTTTTTTGCATATGTAATTAGAGATCTCTTGCCTATGAAGAAGTAACTTGAGAACTTTTGATGAAAATTGTGTATAAGGAACTTTCAAGACACTCGCTTGTCAGTGGCAGTAGCTGAAATCGGTTTGCTTTACACCCCAGAGTTGCTTGTTTGATCTTGTGCCGCGAAACTAACAAGACACTCATTTCTTTGGTTTGTCGCATTACTACCGGATTTGTCTGTGAGAAAGAAAAAACTCGGACATGATATATTGGTAAGTAAATACGAGTCTCTTCTACGAACCACATATGCAGCCAATCGCCTTAGCAATGCTACGAGTCACATCGAATGCATATCCTACTCACAGACCATTGTCAAAGAGGTGAGTATGTTGAAAGTAATGAGTGAGGTACATTGCGAGCCCATGTGATCTTTGCCCGGTGAGCTCCACTTAAATATATCAGTGAAAGACTCACAAAAAGCGGTGAGTATGTTGAAAGTTTTGATTTTGTGTTTGATGCGATTGAAATCTAGATCTGCTATTTTTTTTCTAAACGAGTAGTGAGGTGTTTCACCGGCTGTGTTGTGAATAACCTGATCTTTCCATGCTCTGATGAAGGCGAGACTGCTTTAATTTCAGAGATTTGAAGGACATTATTATAAAGCCTCGGATCTGACTCAAGAAGAAATTTAGAAATGCGAAAACTTTATGACATATGGAGTTATTGATGCTATAACAACGCTCCATTGGTTTTTGTCGATTTGCATAATTTCTATCCACTAGGCGATTGTTATCGCCTAGTGTCTGTCTGCTATTATATTGAGAAATGTGGCATTATTTAGAGTTTGTGCTTTCCTGAACTGCAAGTCGTGTAAGTGCAAGACGTGATAATATTTTTCTTAAGCCGTTTCTGTGAAATCGATCGTCTATGTGCTCAGCACTTTATGCTTTTCTTTCAAGTTATGTTATTTCATGCTTGCCTTTTTACCTATACATATATAGTAAGAAAGACAAAATCGGGCATGATAAGCAATATCTATAAAGAAATAGCTGAGATTTGGCCAATTAATCGCGTCTGTTAGTCTTCGTGCTGTCATGGAAGAGTTCAATTCGCTAGGCGATAACCCTTCTTAGCTTCTCGGACAATCTCGCTATTTCTTGTAGGAAAAACCGCTACGATTCTTGTAGTGGTATTCTGAAATTGAAGAAAAGAAAATTGGTTGACCAGCTCAAAGTCTAAGTAGGGAAAGTGGAGATGGCGAAATGTTGAGCTGCTGAAGTTGTGTATAAATCTGAACACTTTTTGAATAACGGCGACTGCATTACACTGAAAAAAAACGATCAAAGAAGAGCTAGCTTAATCAACAGAGCGGAACTAAAGCATTTAATAGCATAAATGAGCACATAGGGATCGTGTAGCATTAAATATAATACTCTGGATGTGAAAATAGAGACCGTTTTCAACTTTGTATCAACATATTGCAGCTATCCAAGATTAATTAGTTGAAATAGAAGCCACCAAGACCTACAAATTCCTGTTTACTACACATAGTTCATTTCAATTCCATGACAAAGAAGCCGATTTTTTGAAGCCCATAAATCGTGTTCCTCCTAAGTTTTTTCGATGCCTACTTCGAACACGAAACCAAATGAACAAACTTACAATTCGCAGAGCATACACGATAATATCCTTCAATGTGTCACTATTAATTGCAGCTGCTGCACTCGCGTTGGAGAATTCTTAAAATTGATTTCAATTTCAGTTCTCAATTCTTTGAGAATTCTATTTGTAAACATATTTGACATTGAAAGAGTATTTTATTAAAACAAACTTTCCGAAAATGGTAAATGAGCAAATTCGGAAGCTCAATTTCACACCTGCGACTACCCCCTCCGAAAAGGCACGTGTTGTTCATTAAACTGTCAAGGCCCGTGTTTTGCCGTTCTAAAAGCCCTGTATTAATCGTATTGGTTGCTATCAGCAACCACTCGTGAACGGCGTCCATCTGGGAACACAAATAGTTAAACTGGAGCTGTAGTGAAAACTACAATGACTTAACTCTTTATATGCTACGTATTGCTATGACAGGGTACATTGTGCAACAGAATACAATTTTTATAATTGTATTCTGAATCGTATTTTGCCACAAAAGCTGAACAAGGAGTAAATAAGAATTGCAGTTTATTACAGTCAATTGCCAGGACAAAACCTACTCTTTAGTTCTCAATTCATCAAACACTGTGTTATTCGAGGAATTAAGGCGCTTCATTATGGTTGTGTGCAGTTAGTTTCGTTAATGTTGTATTTACTTTGAACTCGGACTGCTTTCCATGACTTCATCAACTTATGCAACGACATAGTCCCATTATTCTGCGGTAGTTGAGGATTCTATGCAAATCGTCGTCGATTGAGGCTACTACTTTTCTCACTGCACAAATGTTGGCTTTTCAGCTGTTTAGAATCTCTGTCAAATTGTAAGGTTATCCTCTGTAGTCGGAACAACTTTTCACTAATGGGCGATAGTTCATTCGAGTATAAATCACTTCAAGCATCGTTTGCATACCATTTAAGGTGTTATCTTCAATTTCATCATTATCATTCTTCGCCCTTTTTTTTTTGTCAATAATGAAATATTTGTTAGGGAAATAGTTTTTGAAGAGCATTGAGAGATAAATCACATTACATTTTCATAATCAAATACACGTGATTTCTTTTTTAGATCGCTTTAAACGTAACTCTTTTATTTGTTCCATGCTTGACAATGCCAACCTTCAAAAGAAAAACTTAGTGAATTATGTCTGATTGACAGCTCTAACTATTAGCCCTATTGATGAAGAAAATATTTCGACAAAAAAAAAATAAACTGAAGAAGGGTTTTTTAAGAGTCGATGTAACTCGACACGGTTTCAAATCACGTTCTACCTATGGATCGATCATCATAAATCATGAGAGTTTAGTGATATAGAACATTTCGCCCCAAAAATCTTTTCACTTGTCCGTGGTCGCGGGTAAGGCTGCCGATAGAGGTGCAGCGCGGTATTCAGGATTATTGTTTCTAATCCTCTCCCCTCAAAAACCGAGTAACCTATTCTTTCGGTGTCGACGATTTGCTACTAGACCTGTTGAACGAATAGAAACACCTACTTGATGTTTTGCGAAATAGAGCCAAGTCACTGACGAGGTCTAATGAGCATGCAACGACATCCGATGAATGCTGTTCAATGCATGACGCACGGCATAGTTGCATGTAGAGAGTTCTTTACATGTTATGCATTGGGACCGAATTTCTCATTGAGTTCTGAACATGTCACCTAGGCTCAGTTAATATATTTATTCAAGAGAACTTCCTGTCTTTGTTGAATGGTGCGGTACACGATCGGGAGTCGTTATGTTGTTTTCTAGGTTGAAATGATTAGCTTACAAGTGCTGACCGCTTGCAAGAATATTTTAGATAAGCTTAAAAACAACGTCTTTGATTTTTGAAGAACACTCAAAATGACATTGAGAGCCCATTTTCACTAGCAATCTCTGCACTTGCTCGACTTCAATTGAAACATCTTGTTCACTAACACAGCCTCTGATTCATTAAAAATTTTATATCCAATCGAATACCGCTTTCTGATCTGTTTCTGTTTTACCGCTTTGTAGCGATGGTATGATGTTTAAAATAAACCCATTAATTTGGAGTGATGTGCAAAACTTTCGCGTTAGGCGGGACTAGAACCCTCACATCACTATTTCCGGGAGCGCGTGCTCTATCCGTTACACTACTGATCCGTGCCACCAGTCCGCATGAACTTCGGAGTTGTGTTAGTTAATGTCAATACAGCTCTTGAGAAGGAAGTCGAATAGTTTCAGAATTTCTGAAATACGTAATATATCGGGAAAAGGCTACATCGGTGAGTGATGGTGATGGCTAATTGATTAAGCAAGGTCTTAGATTCTTAAACACAATTGTTGTTCAGTTGATCTAAATGGAAAAGTGTATTTCAAATGTTACATTGAACGAATCCATAAGAGTGCAGATTACATTTATGGCAGGCTTACACGTTCATAGAAGTAAAAGCCTTTAGTTATTTCTCATCTAATCGTCAACAAAAGAGTCTAACCCTTTCGCGACAATGCGCATTAATTTGGCTATGTACTACGGTTGGAAAGAAAGTTCTGAGACACTTTAATAGGCATGAGATGACTCCCATTCATACCATGGGATTATTACAGCTTCCTATGTGGGATTTTTCCACTTACGACCTAGATATTATTCGTCTTCATTTTCACTTTGTCACGAGCCTCCGTCATGTCCAACGAAACAATCAAAGTTCGCATTTTACTGCGTCACTATTGGAGAAGGAGTCTTTCACAGCGAGTTGCAGTCGTTGAAATCAACGAAGTTGAAGGGGAAGACACAACAAGTAAATTTGCTGCTGAACGCTGGCATCAACACTTCTCACTCCCGGAGATCTTGACCACTATAACAAAATTCGCCGATTTGAATTCTTCGATGAAGTTGAAGAGTATATGAAGGGTTCTTTGCGCGAAGTTAGAGGAATGGTACTTAGAGCAGATCCAAAACGTGGCCGGCTGACAGCAGAAAGTCGTAGAAGGATGACCTTTTTTTGAAAAATAGTTAATTTTTTTAGAAAATAGTTAAATATCGAACTTTTTTTGGAGTTCATACACAAATCTCCAATTTTTTGGAAGTGCTCAGAACTTTTTCCTACCTAATATACTATTTGACTTTTCGGACCGTATGTGTTGATTTCAATGCGCAAACTTTTTTACTCTTTCACTGTGCAAAGTTTTGTTCGTCATAGTTTTTATAGTGGATGTGGAGGTCGTCGAATACAAATTCTATATCCAAGAATGCTAAGTCATGCATACCGTAGTCGAACAAAGCGTAGTAATTGGGCATTGGCTATTGTGGTATATCGGTAGTATGTGTCCCCTGTACCTGTGTAACGCCGATTCAGCTCCTTCTTGTGGCCAAAAGTTCTGCTTGTTTCTCAGTATCCTTGGATTTACAGTCATGACATCGTAACACTATTATTATAGCGAAAAAATAAAAATTCTGACAAATTTTTATAGTTGGACCGGTGTCTGGAGAGGCCTTCTCATTGTGCGATATTGCAAAAAACTGTTTTCGGATGGTAGAAAAGATTCGGTTGATGACAAAAAAACATGAAATAGACACAGAAGTACATATCAACTATCACACAAAACCATGCGGAAGACTAATGACACGGTGATTAGAAAAAAGGCGTATTAATTTTTTTTACTACGCGTAAGATTTGGGCCTCACAGGAAAAGCCCAGAAGCATGGGAACATACACAACAAATCATAACTCGTGAGGAGGACTTAAGAAAGCAAGAAAAGCATGTGCGAGGATCCCGAAGAGATCGGCAGCCTCTAAGCGGTACGCCGCGTTTTTTCAGGAGCTCACAGATCGTACGTCTTGATTTCGATGCGTATTTCGATCGCACTCCAATGATACACAATTCGATGATTTGAGACGCAGGAATGGCAGCGGTCGTGAAAGGGCTGACATTGAGGAGCGAAGCCCAAATTCGTATAGCTGACGCATTATACAGTGTCCAGTTTTTTCGGCTCACTCTTTCAAAGTGCACATCAACTTTTAGCAGTCATTGATCGCTCGGCGACTGTAAATACTGATTTCGATGCTCACGGCACTATAATTATGGCCCTTCAAAACCACTTCAAAGAATACCTCCACACCATTTTCAACTTTTTCATTGTTGTCAACCCAAGAGTAGGCTGGTGAATTTCATGAATTAGTTATAAGAATCTCTACTGATCCAAAGAATGAGCCATGTGCTCTACTTCGTCACGCAGCGCAGAGGAGATTGAGAACCCGATGTAACAAATCAGTATTGCGATCCTCTTTGACAAGTCCGGTGCGAATTTCCCATGCTGGATAGATGGAAAGTTTGGTGAGCTTTGAGCGCTAGATCAAATCGTCGGTTAGAGTGCGTTGCAGAGCACGTGTAACCCACTGCGCCACCAACGCCTCTAAACTGATTTCTGACTACTAATGGGACACTGATTTCAATGCGATGACCAATCATATCGTGATTGTTTAGTCTTTGAAGAGTTAAGCATTGCCAATCAAAATCTCCGCCCCTTCCTTCTGTTCTTTTCTCTACAACTCAGTTTTTCTATTTATTCTACCCAGTACTTGTGTTGGTCCTCATTTTATACGTATCGTTCGAATTATTGTACTACCTTGTACTTTTGGAACATTCTGAACTCTTATATGTGACGAAAAAGCACCCATCCGCAATGAAAGCAAATTGCTGTCAGCATTTGACGGTCGGTTTCACATCGTCAATGAGCTACATGCCGGTATTGTTTGCATTTTCTCCTTTTCGATGAGAAAACATAGTAATGGGAAATGATTGCAGCTATTTATTGAGTAAATTCATATCTAAAAACTTGACAAATACCGGAAGATACCGGTATTTTGACAATTCTCGGTAATTTTTCGATAACTGGACTATCGGAGAGCTGATAATTTGACAGGCTTCTAGCACAGAGCTTTATCTCTTTATAGGTACTTGTGATTTTTTGAGGATTTTTCCATTATGAAATCGATTTAGTCTCATAGATCGGCAAAAAAATTGCACGACTTCGAGATTCTATTCAGAGCTGTAACACATTCGCGACAGCACAGACAGTGTAGTGTCCACACACGATTGAGAAGTATTATAAATGTGTCAATCAAATGCTCCTTTCCCTTATCCAGAATTCCTTTTATTTTGTTCTTTCCTTCTTGAAACTGAACCATGAGACAACAACCTCACGAAACCTAGTGGACGCAGTTCTTCGCGGGTCCAAAGGAAATCATAGACTGACATCGATGCATATATACATCGCGCTCCAACGATATGCGCAATCTACGATCGCGAATGTGTCAAAAGAAAGCACAACAGCAGCCAACATATATCCCATTCAGATTGCGCACTTTCCTGACTCAGTTGGATATTAGCAATCTTCGTCGTAAACCTGATTCTTGACGATCAATTACCATTTGTCGACAAAAAGAACCAAAGAGTTATGAGAGAGAAAGGGAAAGAGAGCGAGAGAAAGAGAGGATTGTAGAAGAGACTGTGCTCCATCGTTTTGTCGTTATGATTTATACGTGAGCCATTACTTAGTATGAGTTACCTTGGCTCAAAATGCAAACACGTAGAGGAGACTTTGCTCCATTGTTTTGAAGGTATGATTCTATGTGCTGTTATTTAGTGTACGTTACCATGGCTCTGGCTCGGAATACAGACATATTGTTGTCACAATTGGAGTACTTTTGCAGCTTACGTTGGATCTGCTCAATATTCTCTATATGCGCACATTCTTTAAGTAAGCATGATTCATTATAGCAAATGAAACGATACTTGATCGCTAATTGAGATACCAGTCGATAAGCGTCTTGAAAAGAGGGTTTATGTGTTTTTTTGAACAAGCAGAACGTCTCCCTTCTTCCTCACACCTTCTGTTTCGATCTCCTTTCAATTAGCTATAAAGTGGATATATACGTGGTGCCAGAAAAAACATCGAAAAGGACTAAACTTAAAATGCGCAGTGCACTGTGCACGAAGTATTTTGGTCCAGTTCGCGGTTAGCACTACACTGCTCAGCGATCTCGAAGGGAATGCAATTCGATAGATTGCGAAATACGATAGCACCTTACCGCACGGGATACCATTTGCTGAGCCGTTTTGGCACCAAGGTGCAAGCTTTGAAATAAATATCGTATTGGTCTACTGCACAAATTCCAGAAATTTCGGTTCAATAAATTACAAAATTTCCTACATTAAGAAGAGCCTTTCTTCAATAGGATGAACACCAGGAGAGAAAATGAGCAGAATTTTACACGTGTCGGTCTCAAATTTTCAACCGTCTTGGTCCGTAGCTTGAAAATCACCTTTCTTCTAAGCTCGGCATTAAAGCTAATAAAGGATAAAGCTCTCGGCGTTGATCAATCCCTGAGGGATGCGCCATGCATTCGACTTCAATTTTTAACTTCGTTTGAGGTGATTGAATGCACATCTGGCCTTTACAATGACTCGCGGTGGCCTCCCGCTGAACCGAGTCAGTGGTGCTTATCCTCCCAGACAAGTCCGAGACCTGTCTGGTGCCAATTTACCGACCCCGGGGGCTCGGTGAACTATGAGCGCGAGATCGAACCGGTGACCTCGTGTGTGACGCAGGGCAACTCTAACCACTGCGCCACATGCGCTCTGAGCTCGACATTACCAGTCAATAATACTTCTTTTAAGATTCAATTTGTGATTTGTTACTTGAAAAATGGAGCAGTATTAACATTCAGAAAAAAATTTTTAGTATAGTATAGTAGAATTCAATATCGAGTAATATAATAGTTAGCGCCTTGAGAATCTGTAGGAATTTTTTTCGAGTGGAACACCTTTTTCCCTTTGCAAAAACTTAACTATGATTTTTTGAACATGAAAAAGCGCTTTCGTTTGAGATTATTCCTCGTCAAGATTTTCATCTCAAATAGCAAAGCAACCGTCGTTGATATTATAGACCACTACACTTGTCTGCAGAAATTTAGGACCTCAACTTCGTTCCCAGTTTTTTTTTTTTTGAAATTGTATTCAATGATTAGAGATGAAGGGGACTTTCCAGAAAAACAACCTGCCCTTTTGAATTAATAGGTTAAGTGATCCCAAAGTCGACCATTCATCAACCTCAACATTCTTATAGATTTCACATTTTCTTTCTTGTAATCGCAGCGCGAAGATGTTATTGAAACAATTTATTCTGCTAGGTTTTGTCAATTTCGCCTTCATTAGAGCTTTGAAAGGTCAGGTTGTTTACAAGCCAGTCGATCAAACACAAACAAGCAGCGTTTGGCTGACTGGGTTGTAGGCAGTATGATCTTTCCAGGCTCTGAAGAAGACAAAGTTGCTGGAAAGTCAGATGTTGTAATAAATTATATCAAAACATTCTCTTGTTTAGCTTATGAAGAAAAAACTTCGAACTATAGGTTAAAGTTTTATGTGAAACCCCATCATATCTCAATTTTAAGTACTCTTGCTATCGAAAAACTTCTGTCAGCTTCCGAAAAACCTTCGTTGCTGTCAGACATTTGTTATGAAACTTTATCTTTTCAGTAAAGGTTTTTACTTTGAAATTACATTAATCTCTATATATTCATGTTGATGTTTTCCAATCCGAAATTTCTCTAGGCTGTAACAGGGTAAAGGCCTATGCAACGCTTTCTCGAAACAACATTTGAAAAATAATGATCTTGTTACTTTGTGGCCCATTCAGTATCCTTCACATTTTTTTGATTCTTGCAAAGTTTTTAGAAATTTTTCAGCTTAAAAAATCATTAGAAAAAAGCCAAGCTAATAAAATTAGAAGTTGTTTGGTTGTTTTTCGCGTCTGACTTTCAGGATTTACTTTTTTACAGCTCTTACACCTACTTGCCCTACTCACGCGATTTTCAAATCTTCTTTCACATAACTCGCTTTCTGTTATTTGCAATCACCAGGGGTACAGTTTCTTAAATTACCTTTTATCTCCTCTACTCAAACAGTCTTGCCATATGTAATATTGGTGGAATGCAAAACCCTGCTCGACACTGCTCACAACCTATGCCTCTAAAACAAGCGTGACAGATAAGACAGGCGAATTTAAGTCCCATTAAGTGCTTTAGAGATGGGTTACAATCACTGCCTGTGGGTTACAATCACTGTCTAATCTAAGCCTAGACATGCTTGTGCCATTCACATTTTTGAACTATTTCTTAAAACTTGTGCGCAGTCGTAAGGACGGTGCTGGTAGTATTTCATATTACACAGCTAAGAAAGGGGATCTGCTGTTCTGATCTACGTCAGTGGGCAACCAGGGAACGTCGTTCTATCCGCCGAAATGTCAAAAGTCACGAAACCGGACATGCGATGCGTCTGAACAACAACCGATGGACAAGAACAGTTAGCGACTGAATTCCTTGGGATGTCAAATGCGATGCAGAAAAACCAACGACCGTATTATCAAAGCTATCTACGAGAGCCATCCAATAAAGATACGATGGCAAGCGAACCCCCAGACCAAGCAAAGCTCACTGCACCACTCCTGTACGAGAAAGGGGACGAATATAGAATTCACTACAGACCACTCGAGTCATTCGGCGATCAAACTATGGGTGATTATTCTGAATGTGATTTTTAACCGAACAAGATTTACAATTATGTGCTCCAGGGTTTTTCGCATTTCCCCATTTTTGATATCTCCTGCACGCAGCGATGGACTATTGCGAGAGAACCGCCGTTGGAGAGTATAACATATGCCTTCGTTTTGTCCGTTGTAAACTTAGCACAGTGAGAATTACATAATTCATTTGTTGTCTAAAGACAACAAAACTCTCATTAGAAAATCTGGAACAATCAATGAGACGAGATTTTGTTTTGCCATCTCGAGGTTGGAAAATATAGTCGACCCTGAATACACCGGATAAAGCTAAAGTTTTTGACGTTGATGGATCTCTAAAAGATGCGCTATGCATTCCGACATCATCAAGCACGCTAGATGTGCTGCTTGCATATCTGGCCTCTGCTATGACGAGTCTTATGTTAAATATGATAAATACTGCTTTACCGTGTGCCAATAAAGTCCTAACTAATATAAGAAGATCATTGCCACAAGATCTGTTATCTGGATAAGCATTCGACAATACCCTCTTTCAAATCAAAGAATTAATAAATTCAAGTGACAATAATCCACCCTTTGTCAAAATCCTGTCACTCCGCTCACCACCCTAAATTAAATGGAACGAGTTGATTTCAGACGAGTATGCCACCGATTATCCACCTAGCGAATGTGAAACTTAGTGGGGTCAAACCAAGATCTGGGCAGATTATGCGTTCCGCAAGAAGAATGGCATCATTACCAGTGCGCTGCACGCCCACTTTTTTTTTCAGTTTAGGTATATGTTAACAAATAAACTTCATTTTTTGATGAATCATTAATATGAAAAGCCCACAGTTGCGGTAAATTAGAAACCTTTTTTGTTCTGCTGGCATATAACCATTTTTGAAGCAATGAGGTACTAATTCTAAAGAGTGGTATAGAGTTGTGAAAAGCTCGAAACTGTCATCGTTGGGCAGATGATTCGACCAAAGTATTGTCTTTCGGTGGAGAGAGAACGAATTGTGTAATCTGTGAAATTTCGGCATTCTGTTAGATTGACTGGGAGGAGGAAACAATCTATACGATGCTACAAGACCATTGACGTCATTAAATCTATTTTGCTTCAGCTCATGGGCAATGCATTTGTTTCAGTTATGAATTATTAAATCTCTTTGAGCGCACTGGTTAAAAGGTGCTGTTTAATAATAGGCCCGAGGTCTCGGCTCTGTAGCCGCCAAGGGCCACCTATTCTACTCATATGAGATCGGCACATTTATACCAATTTCGTCTGGCCAAAGCTTTTCCATTCTAGAAAGGTTGGCGACAGCCTATGGCGATGAGCCGGAAAAGCTTCAGCTGTACATTATGAGCATCCCACGGGGGTTCTCCTCACTCACCATTCAGGAGTCATCCATCGAGAACTATCCTATAATTAGCAACCGCCTACGTGCAAATCGCAATATTTTTATGGTTTTGATGATGCGAGAAACCGAACTGAATGCAAAAATCGTTGAATATCGTATAACATGTGATGTCAGGCTATGTGGAAGACCTTCTTCATTGCTGCCTCGCCAATGAGAATACACTTCCATTCTGATTTTTCCACCTATGAGAAATAACAAAAGAGCTCGAATTTTCACATTTTAATGAGGTTATTGCTTGATGTTTGGCTAAAGAGGTTGGTATTTTACGGGATATCTCACTATCACTTCTCTTTTTTCTCTCTTTGTATGTGTCCTGTTGTGTCCTTATTAATTTTTTTCACTCACTTTCTCTCTCTCTCTCTCTCGCCACCCCCTACTCTCTTTCTGTCTTCCTCTCTCCCTCTCTCTCTCTTTTTTTTTCATTTTTCCTTAATGTGTCCCGTAATGTGAGTTAATTTCTTCTTGGAAAACAGCTGAATTTATTTCATATCTTCATTCGTCGATTCGTCCCCCTCACTCGTCGGAAGATGTTGAATTGCTTGTGATTTACATTTTACATTAAAATGAGACGTTTCTTTTTCCTCGAAAAAACAGTATCTCTACTTGAAAAGGTTTCTTTTCTAATGTGTTGATTTTTCTTTCACCTCCCAATACAATATTATTTGCCATTTACATTGGCTATTACTCCTTTTTTCGCTTCTCTTCCAATAAATTCTAACAATCCATTAAGCCTTTTTATCTATGAACCGAATATTTGAAAATTATGTTATGTGCAGTTTTACTTTATTAGTAATTGATTTCTCACATTCTGTTCTTCTCCGGTAATGTTTCGAAAGAATAAACGTTTGATATAAAACAAGCGAGTACGAAGTAATTCTGGACATAAAAGATGCCAGACACTCATTCCTCTGGTTGTTGAATGTCTAGAGATACCAGCAGTCTAGTCTTCTGCATTGAGACGAATACCTTACAAAATCTTTGTTAATCTCACACTACATTGTAAAATGATTTTCTCCTACAACAGCAAGTATTTCATCAACACCATCGCTTTTATCAAAGCTACAGTGATCTGGGTTGAATCTGCTGTTCAACTGCTGTTCAATCTTACGATTGGATCTTGGTCGGTTGCATCGAGTTGAATCCATTGGAGTGGAGCTCCGCACGAATGGAATAAAAGAGCTCTGTTGAATGAAGTTACGCAAGAATGAACGTCTGTGGACACTCGTCTCGCACCATCGCCGCTTTGAAGAAGTCGATGCCGCTGGAAACGTTAACCTCAACAGAAACACATCTAGCAACCTCGAGTAAGCTCATAAATGCAACGAATTATTCATCGTCCATGCTAAAGAGCACTGAACTAATTTCACTCTTCTATAGTAATCATTTCGAAGCCATATTTCTGTTTCTCAAGAATTTCTCAGATTAAAGTCCAAAAAAATCCATTTTATTTCCTCTTTTCTCTCTGTTTTCTTCCTTTGGTTCTGCTTTGTGCTTTTCCTTTTCTCTCCGGAGTCTGATAGACATTATCACTCTCTCATCGCCAAGGAACTGCTCAAGAAGCTTACAAAAGAACCAAATAAATCTTGAGACGAGCACTCACTCGACTTATATGGGTGCATCCGTGTAAAACAAGTGACGACAGCCACTTAATGATGAGTCCAAAGACTTAATTATATATATGAGAAGATCCATCAGATCCTCTACGATTCTCATACTCGCGAAAGTGGAACCAAAGCTTTTAACACACAGCCGACTACGCTTTATTGCGTGTATCAGTCGCATGGGATTACGCTTATTTTTGTCGCATGCGACGTCCGTTGAACATTCGTCCAAAAAACATTTTCAGGTGTAAGGAACTAAAATATGATCCTTTCATTATTAATTGAGCCAACATGTCATGTGGTCTGGTAAGGGCTCTTGTACAGACCGAGACAGTGTTTCTTGCTTGCAGACTCATCAGCCGGGCAGAACCCGTCATCTGTCGATCTTTTCATATAGTCAGTTCTCTCGGGAGCGTTACACTCCCTATAAAGAGTTGTCGACGACGTACGTTTTACACTCTATGTCAGGCGAAATTTTCACCTAACACAGAGTGTTTTCGCACTCGATTGCTAGCTGGCTGGTATTTTCATCATATTATACCTTCCTTCGAGTGCTTTATTAAGACCACGCTCAAATTTCAATAGATCCTTTCATTATTATTTGAGCTAACATGTCGTGTGGTCTGGTAAGGGCTCTTGCACAGCCCGAGACACGTGTTTCGTCCTTACAGACTCATCAGCCGGGCAGAACCCGTCATCTGTCGATCTTTCATATAGTCAGTTCTCTCGGGAGCGTTACACTCCCTATAAAGAGTTGTCGACGACGTACGCTTTACACTCTATGTCAGGCGAAATTTTCACCTAACACAGAGTGTTTTCGCACTCGATTGCTAGCTGGCTGGTATTTTCATCATATTATACCTTCCTTCGAGTGCTTTATTAAGACCACGCTCAAATTTCAATAGATCCTTTCATTATTATTTGAGCTAACATGTCGTGTGGTCTGGTAAGGGCTCTTGCACAGCCCGAGACACGTGTTTCGTCCTTACAGACTCATCAGCCGGGCAGAACCCGTCGTCTTTAATAAAGCACTCGAAGGAAGGTATAATATGATGAAAATACCAGCCAGCTAGCAATCGAGTGCGAAAACACTCTGTGTTAGGTGAAAATTTCGCCTAACATAGAGTGTAAAACGTACGTCGTCGACAATTCTTTATAGGGAGTGTAACGCTCCCGAGAGAACTGACTATATAAAAAGAGCGACAGACGACGGGTTCTGCCCGGCTGATCAGTCTGTAAGGACGAAACACGTGTCTCGGGCTGTACAAGAGCCCTTAGCAGACCACATGACATGTTGGCTCAAATAGTAATGAAAGGATCTATTGAAATTTGAGCGTGGTCTTAATAAAGCACTCGAAGGAAAGGTATAAAATATGATCTATGGGAATTTGCTTCGCCGTTCCTATACAAATGTTATGGTGTTATTATTTTATATCCAAGGATACTTAATGATTTTCAAAGCTCTGAAACAGCCACTACACTACCAAGACCACCGTCTTGCTACTACGCTTTTCTCCAATACAAGACATTGCAATCATACGCAACCAACTGTCAGCGAGTGTTGATCTAGTAAGCAAATGTCGGCATTGTGTGCAATTAATCCGGTATGGGTGAAAACATGGGTTCAACTCCCGCCTGAGGTTCAAAATTTTGCACATCACTCAATATCTTTGGACATGCAGAGAAGCAGTTTTCGCAGTCATCGTCTATCACATCATCATCATTGGATAGACTATCGATACAGCAGTGTCAAATAAATCCTGTGGAAAGTGAACTAGGAAAAAATGACTTTGAAATAATTATTAATATAGTTAATTCATTAACCTATGCGTTAACCACTTTCTATCTTGTTCGATATTTCTCTCGCTCAAGCTAAAATTTTATTCTAACTTAGCACCATACGTAAATGCAAAAAAATCCTCAACCCTCGACTCTTTTTGGCAGTTTTCCTTTTCAGGAACGCTCAAAATTGATATTATCGGTTTTTCGATATGCAAGGGTAATAAATATTTTTTTCAGAGTTTCGTTCTTTAGCTTGTGTATTTTAATTAATGGCCATTTCTTTGATATATTTAGAAGTTGCTTACAGAGAAAAAAATTCAAGGGCTATTTCTGATTTTCAACGTTAAACAACACGTCCAGTGTGGACATTATAGTATGATAACTCGCACCAGTTGTTGACAAGAACTGGAAAACACTCGTAGTCCACAAAACAATGCATAATTGTGACAATATCAAGTGTTTTGCCGTCAACCAATCACCTGACATATTTAATTGAATTAACTAGCTACGGCGATCTCCGTGAATATCAATGTAAAAAGTAAGAGTTGGCACCACCTACCACCCTACGATGTGTCAATGCATTTTAGCGACGACAAGTATCACACAATGGGAGGATATGAAAACTTTGTTTTTTTTTCATATATTTCACCTTGCCAATTAATCTATCCTTGGCTACTGATGAGGCCACATGGCCGAAACGTACGTCTAGCCCTATATGTGCCATATTCGACCTAATGAAAGGCTTAAAATATCGTATTTATAGTTAGCTCTTTTTTGCCCGAGGTAATAGTCAATTGGACTCTGTAACTCTATCATTGAGTGATTTCTAACTGCTGACAACCCTTTGATACGGTCCCTATTTATTTGATCCCATTTATAAAGTTTCATGGATTTGTTTTTTGAGTCAACCTGACGCAAATTGGAGAGAGGGCGGTGAGATCAGCTTAAAAATTGTTCGACTATGACAGCTAGTGATTGATCATGATGACGATCTAAAAACTCCTTGGCACAGCTATCAAATCGCTGGAAAAATACACTCGTTTGGCAAGCGGCGCAAAAGGATCTTTTGAAGAAATGACTCATCATTACTTATGACGCAGATCTTAGCGCTTCTTCACTTCGATTCGATTCCACACATTCTTCATCAACAAAGAACTTCGGAATTGCGTGTTGGTTGAGCTGCCACTTGAGGACTTATGGATGTAGTTGAATTCTAATCGATTTAATTCTTACTGCGATAAATAAAGTGTTCTCTGGTCATTGTCCTATGCATTTGCACGCCTTGGTGGATCAGGTGGAGCTTTTACCAGACAATGACATCAATTATCTCAGCTCGAGAAAATCAGAGGCTTGTTTAGGTGGGGCGGAGTTCAACTGGCACATACATTTTTGTGCATCATCTCTAACCGCTGCGCTTTACTTTCTTACTGGTTTCGATTAGTGATGTAATAATTGATAGACGAGAAGATTTTCTTTGCACCCGAATAGACAGAGGAGACCCTTGCTTTGCCCAACACTCCAACAACTTCCAAATCGCTGTCATAAACTTAAAATTTTAGTTGTTGTCAACTGAATATAATAGGCGTAGCGATAAACGGTTTCTCATTTCGTCCATTGTTCCGTTGACGATTAAGACCTTGATTATACGGAATGTAATTGGCGTAAGACTTTGCAGATCTGTAAATTGACACGGTTCAATCGGAATCGATTTTAAAGGCAAACAAGAATGTGGATTAGTTTATAGAACTATTCAGTGTATTACTTATGAGACGTCGATTCTGTTACGTGAGTTGTTCATGGAAAAACAATATTCATCAGCGAGCGCTAATGACTTCCACTTATGAATGAGCCGCATTTACTCGCTATCATAACTTCTTCACCAATGAGTTTTACTATTTGTGGTCTTAAAATAAACTGAGTTATGACGTTTAGAATGTGAAGGAGATATAGCATAGCACTAAGAAATCATATAAAATTTCACGGACATCTCGTCCGCCCTTTCAAACGGTTAAGCCAAGAGCCGCATGTACTCGCTATTATAACTTCTGCACGAATATGTTTAACTATTTGTGGTCAGATATTTTTGCATGCATTGTTGCTTCGTTCATCTTCGCCGATATTCTATGACTTAATATCTAGAATAAAGTGAGAATCAGTTGCTATCTTTTTTATTTAACTAATCGTCTAAAAAGTAGATGATATTGCATGTCAAAATTAATATAGTGCAATAATTTCCAAGACTGACTACCTAATAACCTCGGCGTTCTATAATAATCTTTATATTACTTTTGGAGCCAAACGAGGTTTTCATAACACTGATTTATTCAAACAGCTGACGTTCTGGCAGTTTCAGCTTCTTCAGATCCTGAGGAGATCAGGTTACCCACACCTCAGCCGGCCAACACTTCCATTACTTTATTAGAAAATCCTACCAAACCTAATTTCTAACCGCATGAAGAACAAAACAACCTTCAACATAATCAACGCTTTCTGAGTTGCCTGATAATGATTTTTTGAGTTACAATTTACGAATCGTTATCAGGCATATTGAAATTTGAGCGTGTTCTTGAGAAAACACTCGAAACGAAAGGATTTTTAGGTTCTCCACTGAGTGCTCATGTGGAGATTAACGGGCAAAGATCATATGGACTGGTGATGCACCTTCCACATCAGATTGACAACCTCGAATACTGTCTTAAATGTGATTGCGAGACATTCCTTTTTGCGGTACAAACATTCATTGGTGGTGCTTATCCGAAGCGCTTTCAAAATCTTACACGCCGATCCTTCATGTTCCTGTGCTAGGATGGTAACTTCTACTTCAGAATCTCTTCCGACGTGAGTAAAATTCGTTGTATTGTAGAAAGCTCAGGTTTACCTCAAAAACAAAGACGAAAACTAATCCGTTGTCTGTTCACCCACTGATTATGTTGTTTGTATGTTTAGACATAGCAACTAAATGATACTGTGATTCTGTGAGGCGGCTAACGTAATTGAATAAGTGTCTTTGCTCACCACTCACTTCTCTCAGGAATATATGAAAGATCAAAACACTGCGAAGAAGTGCAATGAAAATACTAGGAATTCCGAATATTAGTTACCAGAATGGTTGTCAGCTCAACTGAGTTTATAAAGCAAGATCGCATACCCCACCAAACCTGTTAAAGATTGGTGGCTGATGGCTAACATAGAGTTGTTGAAGAATGAGCGGTAGGGCGAATGTGCCTCGGTGGTGTAGTGGTAGAGCACGCGTTCCCGGATAGGACGAAACGCAGCTTCGATTTCCGCCTGAGGTCGTCAATTCTCTCAGTAATCGAATGAGACTGAATGAATTGAAGACCTTCACGTTGTCCTTCTTCCTCGTGAAACGCTTCAATGCGAGTGCTTAATTGAAATTGCCCATTGGCCTTGTTCTCGAGAAATTCTTAGCATAAATAGTGAATTTTTTATATGGGCTTTCAGTTTTGACATGTGGTTATTATTGTCTCGCAACGTCACCGAGTGCAAATCGTCCCTTGGGCACTGTTGGAATTTCGCCGTTTTATTGCCTTGATTCCTCGATTATTCTTGCGTACTAAAGTGCCCCATAACTGCTGTTAGCTGTTGCCAATTTTTTGCATTAGATGAGGATATTTCCTCATAAACACTTAACAAGCATTTCGGTCGCAGTTCAATTTCCTCTCACATCCCATAGTGACGTCTAGCATGTTCTACCTCCAGCAAAAGCAGTTTGGTCACATTGTGCTCATATCGGACTCCACCGTTGCGAAAGAACATCTTGAACACTTTTTTGAAATAGGCTAGCCTAATATTCCTCAAAGTCTCTTTGGAAAACAATGGCAAAGCTCATTTTTATGAGCGTTGTGTGGGCTGCGAACCAATTGAATCCCTGACCAACGGCAGAGTCGTCGTACGTCATCGAGGTGGGGATTGACGACAAATTCAGTACTAAAATGGCGGCGCTCAATAATTTCATTAATGATTGAAGCACTCTTCCATTTTTCCAATCGCTCCCATCTCTGGACGTTTTCAGACACTGATGTGAATTTCCACCTTCTAACAACTGCAAGATGTGCAAAGCTAAAAAGGAAGGATTGCAAAGTCTTCAAACTGCACAGAATCGAGATTACGTTTAGAAATAATCGCTGTGGTACTCATAACGGCTCATATTTTCTGCATTTTGAGTGTTTTTCAGAACTCATGAGGTAGTTGTCTAGTGGCTATGATAAGGTACAAATTTGCTTTCTGATATGACAGTTTAAGTTGATTTATCCATTCTTCTCCATAGATTCACGTCAATTCGTACACCCTGAGTTCGTAAGTCACCAAGAGTGCGTTTACGCATTTGATTCAAATCATGGAGTCGTAGCGCTGATCAGAAGCAAGTTTGTCATGTACAATGACTTGTAGAATGATAAAGAGCGCATGTGGCGCAATGGTTAGAGCTGCTCTGCGTCGCACAGAAGGTCACTCGTTTGATCTCGCGCTCATGAATCACTAAGCCATCCATCCCTCCGGGGTCGGTAAATTGGTACCAGACTGGTCTAAGACTTGTCTGGGAGGATAAGCAGCCCTGACTCGGTTCAGCGGGAGGCCACCGCGACTCATGCAATGGCCAGATATACATTCAATCACCTCAAACGAAGTTGAAAATTGAAGGCGATTTTATGGCGCATCCCTCAGGGGTTGATCAACGCCAAGCTTAATCCTTTATCCTTATAGAGTGCTACCTATGGCATAAGCTTCTGCTGTTATTGTCCGACCTACACTACATCATCTTCTTCGACAGAGGGACGAACGAAAGGGGCGGAACTTATGGCTTTGATTAGCAAATGTGCAGTTGATTACCAAAGACTTCATTTTCTTTGTCGACTATGCCTATCTCTTTTTTATTTCTTGTAAATACTCCTGAGTGAAAGCAGACTGGCGTATTCAACTCTTTCTAATATTTATTAACCCTCTAGCTTCCGCATGCAACATATATGATACAAAAATTCTTGCGCCGCGTGCGAGAAAATTCCCATTGGCGCGCTTCCCGCCTCACTCCCCATCCTCCCCTCAGTGGTAAAGTTTAGATTTCAAGGTGGTAAAATCGATATTGAATACTGGAACATCACAGAAGAGACTTCTGTAAGTGTGTTTTTTTAGCAAGAACAGAGTCGATGCTTCGAAAGTGTCCTAAGGTTTTGCGCAGAAAAAACATTTTTCCGGAAAAACACACTTTCAGCTGCTGTATAGCTCTTATCTAAGTCTTACTTCTGCTCTCCTGATTGTTGAGTAGCCTCAGAAGTCTCGATTTTGAAACTAAGCTTTGTTTCTCAATAGTTTCCTTCATGGTGCGTTATACTGGCGGAAAGAAGATACGGCATTGCTTCAAGAGCATTTAGCCCGTTGTTTCAAACTCACAGTGGATTTGTAAGTGCTTAAACAGTGAAATGTTTATTCTAAGCAAAATCTCTCGGTGCGAAAAGATTGAATATTTTTATGCAAGAGTATTTTTTAGTGAAAAGAGTGCCCATTTGTTTCAAAAATCTCTATATCTCATGACAATTGATTGCAGTCGCATTGTGTACGATGTCCTCGTGTTTTCTCGCTTTCTACACTGATCAGAGCTTTTTTTCTGAATTATTAGTATAACTAAAATAGGACTCTAATATCAAGCATTGTTTTAAAATGCCTTTTCAGTACGCTGTAATAATTGAAAAGAGGATTACGCTTTGTTTTAGGATTAGATAGCTCATTGTTTGCACAGCACTGTTGGGATGTTCTTGACTAAGATTCTGATTCTGAGGTTATTTTATCGCAAAAAATAAGGTTATTACTGAAAGGTCTCCTAAAAACGTAATTTAGGTCACCCAATTGTTCTAAATTTCTCTGCTTTGCAGTATGATGGCTACGTCATTAGGATAACGACACAGTTCCACCTCATTTTGCACATGAGCATCGACGACGATGTAGAACTGTATTTCAGAAGCACATTTTCTCCAGTCAGAGAGACTGTCAAAGCCATTTCGAGGTTGGTACGTTAGTGGCCTACGTACGTTTCGGTGGTTTCGCCCGCTTCATCAGTGCTGCATACCCGCACGCAGGTTCCCTAATAGTAGTAAGGACTAGGAACGATGTGAGAAACAACAAAAATTTAAGGTCTCATGTTCCCACTATTCTTGAGGGGCTTTTGACTCTAATGAGGCGGGCGAAACTGCCAAATTGTACGTATGCTACTAACATACCTATCTCAGAGTGGCTCAAAGCATTCTATCTGATAATGTTGATTATTTGTACCGAGGTTTTATAGATCAATCGCATGTAAGGAACATTTTCTACAGTGTACAACTTCGAAAGAAAATTACCTAGAAAACATTTGGGTATGTATATGAAGTAAGCCTTGACAGAGTTCGCTTTTGGTAGTTTGGAAAGTATCGCTGTAAAAGTGAGATCGTCTTCTCTTACTCATCATTGCTGTGGATATAGATGTGTTATACAAAAAAGTTCAGGCGTTGGGCATGTGCTGTTCGTGGAAATCAATTGGTTCCTTGCATTTGAGCAATACTTCGCCTTAGACAGATCCTATCATCATCTAATTGTAGCGTAGGATTCCGCGTAGCGACATCTTCTTTGACGATCACTTCCAAAGGCGAACCAGCGAAGACGGTTAATGCTTAGTGGCCGATAGGTGAGCAGTGCGGAGCATGTTTCTTACGAACGTGAATGATCTAGTTTTGCAATTCAATAAATTTCGAGATTTTTGATTCGAATGTTTCATCTAAGCACACTTTTCCTCACAATTTGAACAACTATCGGCTCTACAGTAGTTCTCGAAAATTTGTTCCCGGAGTTGTACCTGCCCGTGTCTACACCAACGTCATAGAGATGTGTAATGATGCGAGATCAGTGATGGATAACGAAGTCGACTAACTTTTTGCACTCAAGAGTTACGTCGCCTTGAAAATCCACCTGCCGCTCATGGAAGTTTGTGGTTCCAAGCGACAGCACTTCTCACTTTTCTTTTCTTTCCATTTATGTTTCATTATCTCCCATCTTTGTACTAGAGTATCACAGCGTTACGCGAACACGATAATGACCGTCGATGATTCCTTCATGTAACAGGAGTCTCCCGCGTAAGGGATTGACTCAGTCGAAATGCACCGTGCAACTACGAGGCTGCAAGGCCGAAATACGCATATTGCACTGTATTAGTGCCCATAAAAGACCTCATGCACGATTCAAAAAAGAATAAATTGTCAGATTTTTACTTTGATTCTTGAATTCTTTTGAAATGGTACACTGTCCGTTAAAAAACTCGCCGATGTCGGCACTTGCGAATAACGTCCCACATGCTGTAAAATATGTCATACTATAGTTTTAATTCAACAGAATACTTATGCATCAAATCGCTCGTCAGAAGTATTAACCATACCAAAGTAATAAGAGCAACACAATTAAAGTCCGTAACCCTTTTGTGGTGTGACAGAAGCTTCCAGTGAACTTTGTGCGGTGAAGATCAGGGGCAAAGATATACATGTTTGTGAGGCTTAGTACTTCTGCGGTTTTTGGCAAAAGGATAGCTAGTCGCTGTCTGCATTAATGGGGCAATTTTTAGCAAACCAGTCATGAAACTTCTATAATCTAGACGTCCAAAAGCCACTTAGTACGTTAATGCTCCACCTCCAGCGGATTTGCAAACTTCTGCTTGATTAAACGTGCCGGATATAGTCCACAAAAGGTCCATAACCTGAGAAAGACTTGCAGCAATGAAATATGAGCCCAACAATGTTCTTTGTACTACGTGCGCAAAGTTTCAAAGGGACGGTTTTGAAGTCTAGCGTGTACAACTCATCTGATATCGCAATAAAATTACAGTAGGGACTGAGGTCCAGCTTGTACCAATAATTCTAGCAAAACCCTTTTTGGGCTAATTTTCCTTAACCTAGTTATGCTCTCATAACTCTAAATTTTACAAAAATTTGTAATTTGTTGGAGTCGCATGTAATATTTTGATTGGACGGATAAAATTATGTTTTTCCATAATGCGATGGCATTGAAATTTCTCATGTCGCTTTTCATGTTTTGACTTTTTAGGTCTTTTTCTAATTTCATGGACGGTTTTTGAATTGTTGTTAGTGATTCGAAAAATCTACTGTTTGATCCCATAAAGCACTTAATTATTTTTATGCTCGTGCCACACATCCTGCAAATCTCAGCCTTCTCTAAAATGTTTTTTGATACTTTGCTGATAGCCGACACAAAATTAGAAAACTAGTTTTTCTGCTGAAGAGGAACTTTTCGAAAAAGTCAGCAATTTGCAAAAGCTTAATTCTCTGGCTAGAGCCTCACACAGTTGCTTTTTCGAAAAAGTCTTTGATAACGCTGAAGCATCCAGAAAAAAATTATGTTGCACACCGGCACGAGTCTTTTTCTTGTCATGCTTATAATTTTGCTATACATAATTCCCGCTAAGCGCTAATGCCTTTCTATAGTACACGTTTCGAAGAACTCAAAGAAGTGTTTGCTTTTGAAAAGTTCACTTTATAGCGCTGTGGGAGGAGAGAAAAAATTTGTGTTTTACACTCACCGGACAGAGCCCTCTCATTAGACTTCTAATGATTTTTCGATAGCGTAAGTTTTACAGATTGCAATGCTGTGCTTATTCTTTGTAAAGACCGCTTCACTCCAGTGTAGCATGGAAAATAAGATCAAGTTTCACATATTCGGTGGCTTGCTGCCGACCATTCTATGGGCGCAGAGGGGCGATCCATCGATCACCTCGCGGCTAAAGCATGTGGGGCGCAAGTTGTTATTTAGTCGGGGATCACTTTTTCGCTTTGAAAGAAGCTCCAAGTAAACATTCGACTCAGGTAGTAGGAATTTTTCTCTACATGTTCATATGTTTTTTGTGCTTCCACCGATAGACACGCGTATAAAAATGAGGGCTCGCGGCGGATGTGAAACATATTTCATTCTGGGTGCTACGGCGCTACAGAAGAATCTTTTCAAAATAACGGCCACATTGGGCGCTATGCAAGAGAGCAAGAGATTTTGAGCTTTCGAATGATGACCAACACCCCTATGGAAATTCTGTACAGCGAATGAGATCAAAGATTCAATTGCTCCATTATAACTGAGTTCAGCCCCTTTTTTTTCCTAAAATCCATTAGTCATAGTGTTCAGTTTAGATCTAGTTCTTAAATGCTGTTTTAATGGTTTGTCTTAGTCATAATCTTCGTTGAATTTGGTGTCAATTGGTAGACAAGGATACATGGAGAGCATCACTCGAATTACGATGGAATCAGCAATTGTGAGTGCTCCGCGATCTGTCCTCTTCTATCGACTTATAAAACAGAAGAAAATAAGAATGGTGGTGAACGACTCGTCTCCATCTCAGGCCGCCCAAGCTGGTCGTCTAAGACGACAAATAACTGCGCTGTTGATATTCTCCACAAAAGCTGTCGAATGATCTC
Source organism: Parelaphostrongylus tenuis (assembly GCA_019055375.1). Classification (NCBI taxonomy): domain Eukaryota; kingdom Metazoa; phylum Nematoda; class Chromadorea; order Rhabditida; family Metastrongylidae; genus Parelaphostrongylus; species Parelaphostrongylus tenuis. The sequence goes on from JAHQIW010001071.1 coordinate 24,636, forward strand.
CTAAACGCTTCCTGCTTTTTTCATTAGAATAGAATAAGCCGATAGTAGTTGCTATTTTCTTTAACAATAACAGTGATGAGCTGGTCATTTTACAAAGGATTGTTCGATCAAGAAAAAGCGGAAAATGACTGACTTGCTTTGCTCACTCACTCTATTTGATCCCAGTCCTACTTATTTTCGTCCAGTTTGAGCCTTCCATTTCATTTTTCGCTAGTTTTCACTCTTTCCCTCTGATAGCATTTTTCTATTTGCTCATGTAGCGTAGTGGATAAACATGCCTTGCAATTCACACGTAGCTATTGGTTTTAAACTCGCACACTCGTCAAATCCACTTCCTCCCCATCTCTCCGAGACAGATTGCTCTCAGATTTTTGAAAGGGCAAAACACCGCTTTAGAAATTGACGGGCCCCTAATCTCTTCTTTCAGAGCAATGGAGTTACGTAGTATAAAGACTTTCCGCAAAGAGAATATTCAGTTATAGAATATGTCCCCCGGTAATTCATCAAAACCTCATAAGTTTCTTGATAGGTTTGATGCGGTGTATGTCAATTCTTAGAGAAATCTTCAGTTGATTACTCAATAATCATCAATTCATTCGTCATCATGAAGTACTTAAGAGTAAAAATATTTGAAAAAAGCCTACTGATATCCTTTCTTGTTTGGGAATGTTCATGAGCTCTTTCATCTGTAATGGATCTTGAATTCTGGAAAATTGTTGTCATTTGTGTTGGGTTGGGCCCTTGTAGCTCAGCGATATGAGGTTTGTCTTGGAACACAACAAATGGCTGTTTATTCGATCTAATAACTCGTCCAAAACAAAACCCTATTTCTGTGAGATCGAAAAATATGCGCTAGACATGTGTAGGAGGATAAAACACCAATGACGTTGGTAGGCCTCCGTAACTCAAAGTAAAAGTCAAATATGCTAACAATTCTGTCCCTCCTGAGATTGAATATATGACATATTGTCAGAGATCGATCAATGCCGAATCGTTGCTCTATCCTTCAATAATTTACAATTCAGACTAGTTTTGGAATAATCATTCTAGTACTCACTTTTTCTTTTCTTTTATTCTGCATGACTAAACATCGCATTTTTACTCTGCGGATCCTACAATTTTCAGCATATATGCATTTCCTGACCACTTTTTGAATGTCGCAGAGTACCATTTGACTCGTATCTCTTCACAAGTGCGAAAATAATTGGACTGAGGAGTCATTTTTACTTTATTGCTTATAGATCTGCGAGTATGCTGAACTTTATAGCATACGTGTTTGGTACCGTCTCTCACTGTTCGTTTGCCTCGGATTGCTTTCGCGTAGCACTTTGTAACTTTACAGTTCGCCTTTGTGCTTCGTTCTAACATTCCTTCCATTTACAGATGAGTTGTGAACCATTCGGCTACGAAGCAAAGAATGTATCGCTATATGTGATGGGTGTGATGGGAAATCCATGCCAGGCTGTGAGTGTTTGGAATTCAAATCATCTCACATACTCTCTTTGACTGATTCGTTATGATGCTCTAAGCTTGAAAGTTGTGCTAGAAAAAATTTCCTTCTCTCCTTAACCGCTGAAATAATCCGGTAGTTCACTTTTAAGGTGATATTCTATCAATAGAAACCTCATTCAGAATAGTCCAAAATTTGAGCTAAAGTTTGAAGCGAAAAGTTTATAGAAATGGCGCTGTTTTCGCTTGCACAAATTTTTATTCAGAAGTTCAGAAAAGGCATTCACTGCCATAATTCGTGATTCTCAGGAGAAGTCATCAGACTTACAAGTGTTCCTCAAAAATAAGAAAATAATGAAGATTGTAGTCTTTATTTTCATAATGGCATATCCATGGCCTCACTAAATCTGACCTAATGTATCAAAATATAGACTATTAGAATCTGCATACTTTGTTGTCGAGAAAATATTTATTACTGCTAAAAACTGGAGTTGTGAAGGTGATGAAGTTTTTGAAAACGTCTTGCTCCTGACTGAGTTCGTGTAACATCTCTCTCGCAAGATTTGTGGAAGTGCTCAAAGAAATGGTAGTCGGCAAACGAGAGGTCCGTTGAGCTTATAGATGAGGCTTTCCTATGGAAAAATTCAACTGCAACCGCAGAGCATCTATTACAGCGAGTTCGATAGAATACCCCATTTGTCGAGTTAGCTGACGGTACCGATTTATTACTTTTCACAAAATAACATTCGAAATCTTATGAGTTACTATACCGTATTTTTCATTTTGGAGGCGCCATGCCCGAGTGGCCGTGATGTTTGTCACGGCGCGCGCGAGCTAAGTCCCTCACACCAGCATTCTTCGATAGTCAACAGCAAAGCCTTACGGAGCGCCATAGTCAGCTTATTCTCGCGATTGCAAGGAGACTCGTTCAGCCATTATTCTACAACGATCAAGAAAAAGACGAACAAACGAATTAAATGCTAAAAGTGCTAGGTTCCGCTCAGTGAAATAAGAAACACCGTAAAGACGTATCTATAAAGTGTCTAAAGTTGAAATTTTTCCTTCTTGCCATGGAGTAGATTCTTAAGATTGAGTCAAGGCGTTTATATTGGAAAAGCAGCATGACATTTATTACATAGGCTGACAGTGCATAATTACTGCATAGACAGACAGTGCGACGATGTGCAGAAATATATAGCAAACAAGAGCCACGACGGAAATATAGAGTGCATGAACATTGCGAGCCAACTCCAAAGGATTAACAGTGATGGTGCTCAGAATTCTTTGTTAGCGGGCTGGATTCGATAGGAGAGCTACAGTTTTGGAAGAGATATAAAAGGTGCACATGAGTCATGCCGATCGCTGGTTAGCAACATTCATAAATCGTGATTTCGATATGTAGAATACCCCTAGCACATGTACCAAGGTGCAAAAAACCTTACAAAATTGATGCTTAGAGCACATGGTTAGCACAGGATTCATACATTAGTTAAGAAATGAGAACAAATTGGGAGAGTAATTACTACAGAGGCTGAGAAAATGTTTTAAGACTCTCAGAGATTGCTGAAGGCATCTCCACTAGTATACGTGCGTTCCGACGTATTCTTGCACGCCTCATCAGTACCACATGTCTTGCGGCTCACCCTTACCACTATTAGCAAGTGACGCCGAAAATATATCATCTACTTCAATTGGAAAGAACACTTGATGTGGTGTTCTTTCAGACAACTGATTGTCTATTGCATGGCTTACGGCTGTTACGGAGCATATGTAACAATGTTCTTTGATCGAATACGTTGAGACCTCTCTTGAAATTTAATGTAATCTGATAGAATGTTTAGAGCTTTTCAGAGGTCCATGAAGGCATCCCTATTGGTATACGTGCGTTTCGACGTATTCTCGCACGCCTCATCAGTACCACATGCCTTGCGCCCTTACCACTATTAACAATTGACGCCGAAGATGTATCATTCTACTTCAAGTGAAAGATCACTTGTCGTGGTGTTCTTTCAGAGCAATTATTTGTCTATTGCATGGCTTACGGCTGTTACGGAGCATATGTAACAATGTTCTTCGATCGAATACGTTGAGACCTCTTTTAAAAATTCAATATAATCTATAATCTGATAGAATGTTCAAAGCTTTTCAGAGGTCTATAAAAGTATCTCTAGAGCTAGATGTACGTTTCGGTGTATTCTCGCACGTCTCATCAGTACCACGTGCTTTATGGTTCAACCACACTACTATTAACAGTCGGTGTCGAAAATGTAGCACTCCACATCAAGTGAAAAAATCACTTAACTTGTTCTTTCTAGATGGGCTCTTTCTACACAATACATGGGCTTATACGGGATCGTAGAGAAAAGAACTGCACGAAAAATTGGTCCTTATTGCAACTACAGCAATACCCGTTATGTCCTAGTGCACAGAGATCTATTCCTAGAATCTCTTATGTACCACTTTATTATTATGAGGGCTCCCTGGCCGAGTGGTATCTGTCGTGATGCTCGCCAGCCGCGCGCGTGGAGATGAGCTCCGCTTCAGCTAACGAACACCTCATGGAGCGCCACAGGAAGGCTATCCTCGAGATGGCAAAGAGACTCGCTCAGCCTGTGTTCTACGACGATCGAAAAAGAAGATGAAGAAACGAATTGAATGCTAGAAGTAGTGGGATCTGTACAGGCCGTTGTGAAGACGGATCATTATGTCTAGAAATGACCTACTTTATCGCATGAAATGAGGAACACTGAAATGCTGTCATATTTTATAACGCTCTGACTTCTTGTTGGTTTTTTAGAGGACAATTGTTGTTCCGACGGTGATTAGCTACTCCATAATCTTCATTGTCGGTACTATTGGCAACATCTGCACATGTCTTGTGATCATTCGAACCAAATCCATGCATACGCATACGAACTTCTACCTGTTCAGTTTAGCGCTTTCAGACCTCGTCGTACTGACATTTGGTAGGTTTTCCTACGGCCCACTTTTCTCGAATCTTCTTTGTTTTTTAATCAAATTTTGTTTCCACGGTCACTGTCTTATTTTTTTATAATCTATGCTCTAATTTTCTTCTTTGAGCCAAACATGAAGTGTTGTATAATTTTTTTATTCAACAGCCGACGTTAGGCAGTTCGCCTTCTTCAAAGCTTGAAAAGGTCAAGATGTCTACAACAAACAACTGTGACAACTTGACCCTTTCACGCCTTAAGAAGGTGAACTGCCAGGACGTCAGCTGTCGAATAAAAAATTATCTAACATCTCGTGTTTGGCTCAACGAAGAGAATTTGGAATCATTGAAGCATGCCAAGGTTTATAGATAGTCTGTCATGAGAATTATCTACGCTCTTTTTATTAATCGTCTCGATTTTACACCCTGACATTTTCCAGGTCTTCCGATGGAATTGTACGGTGCATTAGATTTCGCCTATCCATACCAATTTCCTGAGTGGATTTGTAAGGTCCGTGCCTATCTGATTGAATTCACCAGCTACGCATCCATTCTGGTCATCTGCTCGTTCACTGTTGAACGATGGTTTGCCATTTGGTAAATTTCCTTCTTCAATTACCATAATACCCTCAGTATGTGCTACTGAAAAAACGGTAAAGCAGTTGTTCTTTTTGACGAAATTTTCCGGAAAAATACTTTTCGCCGATGTTGACATGATTAATTAGTGTTTTTACGGGTAATTGCGCTAACACAAGGCTGTGATCTACCAATTCCAAAGGTTATTGTTATAGTTAATAAGCTGACGACAGGAATTGCCACTAATCAAATAAAATAGTTTGACTAAATATTTGAAAAAAGGATTACCAACGAAATATCCAGTTTATGAAAAACAAAATGTTACCGACGAATTATTTATTTAACTCAACATACTTTGTTCGTGGGTATGGACCAATGTATCCCTCTAGGAACATTTTTAAAGCTTCTTAGGCCCTTTCCAAGTATTTCCTCCAGTTTGTGAACTGAAAATAGCGCGACAATCTTACGATGTTAGATTGTCACATAATAGTTGATTATTCATTAATAAATTATCACTGATTTTAATAGGGCACATTTCTTTGATTGATTGAGCTAAGAATTAAGAAATCAAAAGTTTCATCACTGCTGTGTTATCCTAACCAGATTTTGAATGTCTCATAGAGTTCAATATGTTGACACTATTCCGATCATAGTCGAAATCTTTGTTTCGCATCAAAAGTTCTCTATGGAACTTTGACAGTTTGTTTTTATTTTCAAAAGCGCTGCATTTTGAAGAGAAGATGACGCCACTTGATACTCAAATAGTTGTGAATGGCCAAATTTTTTTTCTGATGCTGTTACTATTATCCGTGTCAACATGCAGGAGGTAGTGATCAAAAGGAAATCAAAATTGCCTTATACACTCGGGATGCACATTGAGTGCGTTTTTTTTCGTTGCAAGTCATATGAGGAGCACAGCCATGTCCGTGACGATGAAACACTATAAAAAAAATATGGTAAATCAGGCCGGATACACGAGGAAGAAATGGTGTTGTCACAAGCCGGCTAGAGAACTTCTTACTGACTACCAGAAAAAATAACTACAGCATTATCTACTTCTCTCACACGAACATATTTTAATCCTGCAGACAAACGACAATGGCTCTGAAAGAATTATATTTTATTGGAAGAAAAACACACGGGTACAATGAGGGGAAAATCTTGCCTATCATTAAAGATCGGAACTATCATCTTACATAATCACTCAAGAAGAATTCAAACTCGAAAGCGCTCAGCTAAGCAGTGGTACACTTTGGTCGTTTAGAAGTCGTGGAAAGCTTTTGTATTCCATGACGAGGTACTACCTACTATAGCTCATAGATCTGTGTAATGACATACTTTTCCAATTAGAAAGCTTCTAGACGGAAATATCAAAGTATTTCTCAGCTTTTGTGACCTTACTGAGAACAATTTAGGTATGAGCAAAAATCTAACAATCACTATCACATCCCGATTCAATATGCTGTAAAGCATCATATAATCAAAGATAAATTACATTCAAGTGTTTTTCAATTTTGATTATTTGGTTTTAGCTACCCAATGCGTTCCAAATCGTCGCCAAAAATGTCACGAGCTTTTTCGACAATAATTGTAATGTGGATCGTCTCGTCAATAGCCGCTATACCGATTGGATACATCGTAAAAATCAATCGCTTGCCTCTACCCAATTGGGCCATAGGTCAAAATTGGACTTATAAGGTAAGAGTGCCGTTGTCATTGCGATCTTTTTACATTCCCACATACTGAAAGATGCGCAAAACTCTGACGTAAGTGAGACTCAAACTCGCACTTCATCCTTTCCGTAGGGTGTACTTAACTAATTGAGCTACCGACACCTGTTTTGTCACCACTCTTTCTACTCTATAACACATCAATCTGTCGGCAACCAACCGTAACGGTTTGCCCTGGCAAGCTACATCGGCATTGATATCAGCTACGCTAACACATATTGGATCCATGTAGTTGACAAGAATCCTTTGTTTTTTGATTGTATAAAAAATATTCTCGTCGACCACATATATACAATATCTTTTAGCGTAACTGGGATCAATACCGATATGGCTTGTCAGGGCAAGCCGTTACGGTTGGTTGCCGACAGATTGATGCGTTATAGAGTAGAAAGAGTGGTGACAAAACAGGTGTCGGTAGTGCGACTGGTTAAGTACGTATCCGGGAAAGGGTGAAATGAGGTTTGAGTCCCACCTGACGTCAATGTTGTGGACATCACTCAACATTATTGGATATATCTGGAACAACATGCCACCGCTAAAAAGAGGTTGATAAATAATTAGACGATACACCTTAGAGGTTCCTTAACACCATTATTGTTGGAAGTCAAATGGTGAAACATGAACAGATCCGTCTGTACCGCTCACAGACGTGAACAAGCTCGTTGATTTCATATAAAGTATCTTCTTAATATCTGTCCACACATAACTTCTTTAACAGAGTTTCAATTTTGTACGCTCTTGTTACTGCATCTTACAATCGATCACTGTTTTTCATTGAAGAATGAAAATTATTTTTTGGTCTCCGATGATGACGAAACAACGAAAAACACTGAGTTTTGCGCAATGGACGTGGAGAAACCAGATCTCCAAAATCGGATAATCATTTTTGCGTTTGTCGCATTTTTCATGGCACCCGGTAAGTTTGATATTCTACTGCTACCTTCATCATACAAAAATTCCCACGCCATTCCCGTGTCGAGATTTTTTGCGAGTCAGAGCACTTGGCACGTTTTCAGCTGTGCTGATGACGATAATGTACACACACATCGCGATCCGAATCGGTTTCACCGACTCTTTACTTGTGGAAACTAACAAAGCACGATCGAAAAGTACAAGAAACGTCATTAAGATGTTAGGTGAGTCCATTTGGTCGACTACATATTTACGCCAAGTATTACTATGCCTACTAGGTATTTACGCCAATTAATACAATGCGGGGCGCCGTGGGCTGAGCGGTTGTGATGCTCGGCGCGACGCACATGGTGTCGATCCTCACCCTTAACACTCTCCGGCAGTCAATAACAAACACCCTATGGACCGCCACAGCTAGGCTATCTCCGAAATTGCAAGGAGAAATGCTCAACCAGTATTCTACAGTGTTCAAGTGAATGATGAAAGAGCGATATGAATGCTGAAAGTATTGGGATCTGCCCAAAGAATTCAAACACATTGTGAAGACGGATCAAAAAAGTATCGCCATGCCGCACCTTTATCATACACAACGAAACGAATACTTGGCAAAATCTTCTTTACCTTACTGTAGGTATGATCAAAGTGTGCTGATGTGAAGACCATCATTATATTTAGTCGTATTGTCGTAGATTGCTACATTCCTGAGGCAGAAACTACACTCTTGATACTTTAAACGATGATAAATGCTTATAGTAAAGACCTGGAAACCACTGATAAATATGATAATTATTTGTTCCTATTGATTCTACAATGGTCGCGATAAAACAACAAAATGCATTAGTTGAAAACTAAAAACTTCAGATGATTATGGCGCATATATGATACAAAAAGATGAAAAGTTATTACTTCCATCTATTCCCAAATACGAGTCTATTGTAATAGCACAGTATCTATCGATAACGAAGAGACTCCATAGACGTAAAGACGCCATCAGTGGACCGTTAGTAAAATGAGTCTGTTAACGTTTTTTCGTACTTTTAATTGATACTGCGCTGAATAAATAGTGCGCAGGATCGAGACTGCTGATTACGTCAACCCACTGGGGCCGACAGCAACGTGGTTCTAGTCTGATCTTGCCGCGCGTGACGAGAAATCCATAATGCCGAGTGCTTCTTATACCGGCCATCGGGAAGAAGTTGCTAGCTCGATCCCCTCTTTCGGCGTTTTGCAGCGTATTTCTTGGTGTCGATGAGTATCCAAGGTTCTTCAATAGATGTAACTTTATGGAAAAAAAACGATCAGATGTTGCTACTTTTCGATACGAGGCGTGGATCCGCGAGGTGACAACGCATATCCATTTTTTTCCGCATTTCTCTCGGCTGTTGTAGAAGTCGGATCTCAACTATATCTTTTACAGCATACAACTTTTTAAAAGAACTTCAAAAAAATGAAGTGGATGCTATCACTTTTGCGGAACCTGTGCGTTGGTCCATTGTTATCTTGTGGATGTATCATAACAAAAAAGAAGTGATTTGTTAGACTACCAAGCGTTTTTTGCTATAATCACGTCTCTAGAAGAACCTCTCTTACTACTGGGCATCAAGAAATTTTCTGTGCAACGTCATAGAAAAACATTGAACCACCAACTTTCTTCTCGATGCCCAGCAGCATCACTAACCACTCGACACTATAGACTGTTCGCCGCGCGCTGCGAGGCGGGATTAGCGCCGTGTCCCTGTCGTACTCAAAGGGTCAATTACTCAGATACCTACTTTGCCTTAAGTAATTAACGATTTGGCTATTAGATGGCCAATCGTCAGAGATACTGTATACCCTAGCAGTTCAAGTCGTTTCCTTGTTTGCAACCTTTTTTGCATTTGAAGTGGCGACGTCGATGGATATTGATTTGTAATTTCTCGTCTTCTCTCTGCACTGAAATGTGTCGTTGTGTTATGGAATTAACAGATAGTCTTGCTATGGCGTTCACAATTTTTCGACATGAACAGCTGGTGCTCTCTTGGTTTATTGTATTGATAGTTTCATTCAGCAATCTGTACAAGTAAATTAAGCAATCGATGTTCTTAAGTGCAGTTTATCATAACTTGTTGAAAGGCTTCATTGGTGTCAAACGTGTTTAACTACATATATAACATTGACTTTGCACTCTAACTTCAAATTTGGCTTATCAGGCTTATCACCTTACAACATATTACTGCATCATTCAACGAAGGGACATGAGACTCAACAACTAAGTTTAAACGCGATTTTTGATTCATTGCATAGTTAAACTTCCTAAAAAGAGACTACTTTATTAGCTTGAGGCAAAGCCGATGACCTATAACAACTTGACGATCAATAACTACTCATAGATAAAATGTGCTCTTATAGTTTAATAAATGAAGTTTCAATTCTTGGCATCCTATCACCTTACTTGCTTAGTTAATAGGTTACTTGATTACCTCATAATCACTGCTAGTGCGGTCCCAATACGATTTCGATCATCGACAAATTTGAAATGATGCCTCAAAAGCTGGCAAATCACATACAAATTACTATCGTAGCGTGAATGCGATCGTTGGCAAATGAATGGTCAAACTGAGACAGTTCACCGTAATTAAATCGTTTAGCAGACCTGAGGTTCAATGAGAAATGGAAATCGTCTTTATATTGAGAGAATCATTTGAAATTTTACGCTAAAGAAAACCATCTTCTGGATCTTTCAAATCGCACTCTTGTATCTTTTGATTCCAGTGAATTTAAGAATCTGTTCTTGCATGATCACAATTCCATAAGTTTCCCTGCTAAGATGAGCAGCATGACCTAATCTGAAGTTACTTCTATTTTAGTGTCGGTTGTCATATCGTTCTTTTTGTGCTGGCTGCCGTTTCACATTCAACGCCTTCTTACACTTTTCATCAACTATCACGAAGGAAATGTCCCACCGGCAGTGGAAGCATCCTTCTTACTTGTCTATTACATATCAGGTGACCAATCTTTATCAATTCGCGATGAGTGTTTGATGGCATTTGAAAATTTTCAGGATGTTGCTACTATACTAATTCAGCTATCAATCCAATACTCTACAATGTTTTTTCTGAAAATTATCGGAAAGCTTTTCGTTCAGCTATTCTCAGAGAGAAGGAGCCAATAAAAAGCAGACCGCAATCATATACGAAGAAAACTGAAAAACGGTAAGTGATACTCTGTGAGAAATACTGTTATGTGCCATAATTGCGCACACTACACATTACATCAGTTGAATATCGGCAGTAATCAATACATATATTTTTCACTATATGTAAATATGACGGTAAAATTCTATATGATGCAAACCAGTTGCAGGCAATCGCCTATGGAGATCACATTTGACGCTAACCGAGATGTTGGGCCGTCGACAAGATTGTTGACTCCAAAAGAAGACTGTAAGCGTTTTGATCCGGATTTCAAAACGACGGCGATACTCGTCTGATCTGCGCCTTCGTGAATTTCTCACTTTGGACAGGATCGTGGATTTTTTTGGCATCTCATGGTCGATTTAACCGAGCTTTCCTTATTCACGATTTCAGTTTTTGATTGTACGAATTTCATAAGTTTAAAACCACCACATATCACATCTACTCAAGTGTTTCATATCAATCTTTCGGTCTGACTATGTTTGCACATATGGACGAGTTTTGCTGAGCGGACTTACAGAACTCGGTTTCTTTCGCTGGTTTGTGAAGTAAGAGAGAGGAATGACAAAAAAAGTAGTAATATTTCATCGTACCACGATCAATTGTTACGGGTCGTTTTCAAGGAAAAAAAAGTCGGTTAAATTGAATAGGTTGATTTCGATGTTTAATTGCAATTTCTGTAAAATTGTTAACAAATTCGAATGTAAAGTGTATTTATTTTACCATTTTGCAATATGATTGGAATTAATGAAGAAGGATTGATGTACCATTCGTTTTAACATAATTGTTGTAAATGGTCGAGCCGGAAACAGGTTTCTTTTGCAACTGATCAACGAAGGGAGGAAGCTTTTCTGCGATCAGGCGGAGACTAGTGAAGAAATTATCATTATTACCACTATTATTATCATTTCCCTATAACTATTCATTACGATTATTGTTTATTATTTATCTACATGGGCCATCTCGCACCTACTGTGCCAGTGTTAGTAATTCTAGCATTTCAGCCGTTTCCTCACGCCCATCATCAGCAAAGGTCTTTGAACTTCTCAAGTGATAGTTCGGCTGCTGCTTGAGGACTGATTAAGTGAATTCTCCCTCGATTTCTTTATGGCTAGGTTAGAGTGCTCCTATGTGGTTTTGAGGGAGTGTTAGGCCCAGGAAAACTCGCTACGCATTTCCCTATTGTGGAAGGATGAGACTTGCTTTGAAACTTTGCGGGCTTGGTGCGGGGTCAAAGCAGCACCGTGTTCGTGATAGACGGTATCAATGGCACTGCGCTACTTGCCTCCAACTAATGTCACAGGAGTGACCAAATGAGAAAATGTTCTGCCGTTTATTGCCAGGCAACACTCTGATTCTTGAAACGCAAAAAACATATGTGCATTTACAAATTAATGCACAAATTAACTATAAGGACTGAGGAACTACTTCAAAGCATTAGTGACGCGGGACTCTTATCCAAGACTAATCAGCATATGGCAAGCCTGACAGTAGCGTGTGTAAGAAACTGATCAGAAGAGCACGAGTGATTTCATAAGCAAACGATTATTGTATAACTTTTATAGAGATGGTAATGAAAATCGATAGTGATATAGACGTATTGACTATTTTCTATGAGAAAAAGATAAGTTCACACTAGGAGAAGTTGAGGAAAGAATTCCCAGTGTGTTACAACAAAGAACCCTTCACTCAAGACATGCTCTGAACGCACTTTTGTGAAAGTCGACTTTTATCTAACTTTGGTGCTATTAATCAAAATATTCTTGCACTGATGAGTTGACATGGGGTTGTTGGAAAACTTCTCCTGTTAAGGTTATCACCTAAACAGCTCCGCCTTCTTCGCTGTAGCAATAATTCCATTCTTCCACAAAAGTTGTTTCTCATGATATATAAGTATCCTCATTCACATCCATTCCCAAGGCTCTAGTGGTGTGAAATATTTACGAATTTTGACAAATAATATAAACGTCATTTGTGGTGCAACAGTACAGAATGATCCCCGTTATTTATTTACCTTCCACACACGCAACTCTCTGTGTGTCTGATTCGCAAGGGTGGACTGATTGGACTGATTGCCCCCACCTTATATGCGTCTCTAACCCCCAGCGTAAAGTATACTCCACTTCAATGCAGCACGTTTTCTGTAGCGCTCTACGACTCTAAAGATTCGTTACTAGGGACTGATTTAGTTAAACTAGTACGCCGGAGAGCCGTGGGCCGAGTGGTTGTGATGCTCGTCGCGGTGTTCGTGGAGCAGGGCTCGACCCCTCAGCTTCCTCCGGTAGTCAACAACAGCGCACTATGGAACGCCACAGTCAGGCTATCCTCAATACTGCAAGGAGAGTTGCTCGACAAGTATTCTGTGACGTTCACTAAGAAGACAATTGAGTAAATGCTAGAAGTAGTGGGAATCGCACAGCGAAGAAGGCAAAAAAAACACCGTGAAGGCGGATTAATAAAGTGTGAAAAAAAGATAACACATCCATCCTAGAAGCACACTATTTTTTCCACCGGATTTCTACTAATAAGGCTATCCATAGTAGAATCAGCGTGTCCTCCTCTGAATCTCATTTTGAAGAGAAAACTTGATGCTCGAGAAAAGTTCATATTTCGAACTAATATTGGCAATATGCTGTCTTATTTATATTTGTCCATATTCCAATCATATTTAGCGGCTTAAATTCTGTTAATTGGCTAATGCCATTATGTGTCTACAAACTGAAAAAGTGGTTATAAATTATCGAATGTTATTCAACATCCATTCATTCCAGTAAAATAATAGTATGGTTTCTAGATGGAGATGCTAGTTCAATTGAATCATCTCTTGTAATAAGTCCTTAGTGCCGGTCGTAGAGCACGATGAAAAACGTGCTTCATTCACTAGAATATACTGTGTCGCTGGGGGCTAGAGACGCATACAAGCTACAGCAGACCTCCGCCATCGCCAGTTAAACACAAAGGGTTGGGTTTGTGGATGTTGCAAAAGGTTGATACGGGACTTGAGCAAATACTTTGAAGTCCGCAAAGAAAGAAAATCTTTGAGAAAATATTGGAATTGGGCTCTGTCACATGTAAAAACACATCTACATGACGGAAAGCAAGTAAACACGTTTCAAAACCATACAATCTAATTCCTAACCAAACTTTTCAGAAAAGTGAGTGTGATAGTGGATGACGGTTTATAGCAACGAATCTGGCTACATTTCGATTCATGCATTAGCATTTACCGCCACATTCTAAACTACAGCAGATCTAGAAAAAAATCGTATTATGATAGACTAAACTTTTTTGGACAAGTGTAAATCTCAAACATGACATTTCTGTGAGAAGGAGGCGTTGATAAAAGTGCTCAGATTATCTATGACATACATTTCCTTACTGCGATCCCATAACAACCCCAACTACCTCCTCCAAAATGCTTCATTATCGATTGAAGAAAACTTCTTAACTTTTGGAAGAATACCACATTTATTGTCTCGAATGACCGCATCTTAAACTCTTCAAAGATTTTGAAAGGATACATAAATCTTTGTAGATGCTGATGTAAGTTGGTCAGCCTTTAAAAAATGACAACATATTTCCTGACGCCATCGTTGTTGGGCAGAATTTTGCTTCTTAAATCGTTTCAGCGCTCGAAAATCTACTTTTGAACGAAAAAAAGTATTTCAGAAATTCAATTTGAAAAAAATGCCATAATCATCTATGAAAAAAATCCATCTCATAGATTGACTTACATCTATTTCAGTGATGTAAACCAGTGCATAAATTATTAACAAACAAAAAAGCAAAGTTCGTAAGCGAAATCCATGAAATGAATGAAATTTGTTGGAGTTTTGAAAGTGTTTTGCTAAATATGCTGCATGTGAATTTGAGTTTTCGAGGCAATGAAAACGATGAAACCGTGAAATGTTGACAATTTTGAGTAGGTAGTATAATAACAACTTCGTCCCTACTCATATAGTGAACAGTGAATCACTGAACAATGTTTAGACTGAAAAGTCGGTCCGAGTTCTTCAACTGACAAAAGTTACAATCACATGACTACTGAGATATGGGCAGTAACTTGCTCGTATCTCAGCATTCTTGTGGTTACACTTTGCGTTGTACCAAGCCGTTAAATGAATAGGCAGGGAATAAAGTTGAAATTGGACAAACATATTTGAGATGAGATATGTTTGATGAAACTTGTGAAATTGAAATAGAAGCGTACAATTCGATATCAGTGAACACTGCTACGAGTATGCCGCTAAATGCGATATTAAAGATTCACTAGTTTCCTTAGGATCCATGAAGAATGTTGAGGTGACTCACATCAAGCACATCAACACCGATGTCAAACTGGAAAACTTCTGATTATCACTATTCCTCGCCAGCAGACTACGAGCGCCTAGCTGGAAAGTGCAGAATGATTGCATCATGTCCATATATGAATAAGTCACGTAATACAGAGGACCACTACATCCTCTAAGGAGCTCTACATCTCCTTTGCATTTGGCATCATTCGACGGGGTTGTGCAGTGTAGTAGCTAGAGATACCTTTCAATATACAAGTGGTCGCTCTTTCGATAGCACATAGCAAAAAACCTGCTACATCACTTCAGGTTTGCCAGAGTGTCGGCAGACTTATCTGGAACGACAAAGAACTGATTCGATATCTGTAGCTGCCCGAAGTTATTTTATGGACCAAATATGCCAAGTAACTTCTACAATGCTTAATGGGATCAAAGTTTCGGCGACTGCTCAATGTTTCATCGTCTCTGTCCAATCAAACAACAACCGGTCTCCAGTAATTAGAAGAAAGTCGAAAATTGAACTAGGGAGACATCTACTTGTCCACGTGCTCTTCATTTGCAATGCGTTCGCAAGATATAGGACTTCTCGTGATGAATCAAAATTATTAGTCAGTTCCTTTATCCAGCTTTACTTAGAACTCATCCTGATAGCATATTTAGAACCTTTCACGGGGTCTGCTATGGCACTTGAACAGTGCAATACAACTGTTTTATTCCCCTAGACGTGACTGAATCGCCTCAATGTTTCGAATATACCACTTATAATGTTGCAACCACCATCATCCGGACACAGTCATGCTGCACATATTTTGAGCCTTTCAGAAGACATGCTTTTCGTTCCAAACGGAAAGAAAATACTTCTACTCTTGTCTTTACTCCTTGTATTATAATCTGATATAATATATTAATATATAGGATATTAGGACAGAAACTGAATATCATTGACATGCAGTCTCAGTTGCATTTTTGATCTGGCGATAATATTAGAAATCGGTGACGTTTTCGCTGGTCCATGCGGTTATCATCACTAATTTTCTAAGCCGATGGACCTATCGCTATGAGAACAGCACGCTAAACAGCTCATCTAACTAACAAAAAAGTGCTTTAGATCTAGAGAAGTGAATTTACCTTAACCGAAGCTTTCTCTTCTGTCATAACAACAATCTGAATAGAAATGAGCAGTGAGAGAATTCATTATGAAGGAGAGGTGAATGAATAAATGTGCATAAAACATTTGAATTCATTCATGATGCTAACCTGGTTAAGCGCAGTTCTGAGTTTTATAATGAGCGCTATAGTGAAGCGGTTGGAGGTGCACTGAGATAAAGTCGTGGGTCATTGGGCAGCTACTGTGTTGATTTATTCTCTATTTCTCCGAATAAGTGACTGCCATAGAGATCATGCCGTCATTTAATTATTAATAATCGATTCTAATAAGTAATTTGTGGAAAATTCGATAAATTTGTTAATGGCTGGAACTAGGTTATTCTCGTGAAAAGATAAAAACTATGGGATCTCCGTATTGTATGGTTTCTCCTTCAAAAATATTGAATATTGCACTATGTAGAGTTGGGCTGTTGGGTGCCAGATAACTTCTGACATGCAGGTCCTAGTGTATAGGCAGGTCAAAACTTCACTTGGGGGGACTGCAGTAGTCCTCTAAATTTTCACATATCTCTTCCTCAAAGCAGTCACTACACCGCCGCAACATGAAAAATAGTCATTTATGGTCTTTGAGTCATCGAATTTTGAACAGTAATCTCGGATTCTTCTCGAAGCTTTGCAATTTCAGCAAATCCATTCGCTATTCTCTGGCTTTCTCTCATTTTTTGTATATCTGGAGAGTTTTGTATTACCGGAGAGAGGCATGGATCTTGACTACCTAAGAACAGCCGACTCTATTTTGGCGCTTCAACAAGAATATTGGAGTGACACAGCTTGATGGATACAGAACCGTTAACTATCTTAGATAGTTGTTATAAGATTAGTTCCTAATCACTCTCACGTCGAACTCTCAGTCGAATTTACCAACAGCGATACTTCAGCAAACGAATTCGAAAAATTGGAAGATCAAGTTTGTGACAATTTTTGAATTTCTGCCCGAATTCTTCAGGATATTATCTTATTGATTTAGCGAAGCAGCATCGTTTCGGAATTGTAGCAATAAGCAAATTCGGTGTGGAAATTCTCAAGAGGTGACACTGTATGAAAAATACGCTCATTGACATGATGCAATAAATTTCTCATAACACTTTGTGCAAATAAATCCTGCCTGCAAAGGAAGTTTCTATATTCAATTATTTAACCCTTTGAGGATAACCGTCGATAGGCAGGCGGCGTAGCCTCGCCGCTTGCACGGCAGTGGCAGGCAGACAGCATCTGCATGCCTGTGCATGTATGTTTGGCTTTCTGCCTGCCTTCCCACGAGACGCGATGCCGTCAGTATCTGTGCATGTATCTTTGGCTGTCTGTGCCTGTGTCTTTCCCACGAAATGCGACGGCATTACAGTCGCTGAGTGAGATTTGACGTCGCGCGGCTTGCTACGAAACGCACCATGTGGTCCTAGAGTATTCACGTTATCACATTCTGCTGTGCGGATCCTATCACTTTTTGCATTCGAGTCGCTTCCTCGTATTTATATCCTACAAAGGTTTAGAATTCAAATGAAATTGTTTTTATTGAACCACTTTTTGCGGTGGTATGATGTTATACATACAACCAGTGTTATAGAGTGGTGTGCAAAACTTTAGCGCCAACCAGGACTAGAACTCGCACCTCACTCTTTCCGGGAATACGTGCTCTATCCGTTACACTACTGACGTCCATGTTGTACATCGCTAACATCATACAGCATAGCATCATACCACCACAAAAAGCGCTTAAATAAAAACAATTTCATTTGATCTTCAATACCCAATATCTGTCAGCGTGATTAGGTTCAATGTGGGGATCGACTACCCGGGCCAGGGCGTTGACGGCTGGCGGCTGACAGATAGATGCGCTGTAACGTGAAAAGAGCGATGTGCAAAATGGGCGTCAGTTGTGTAACGGATAGAGCACTAATTACCGAAAAGAGTGAGGTGCGGTTCTAGTCCCGCCTGACTCGAAAGTTTTGCACATCACTCTATAACACTGGGTTTTGAATTCACTTCACGTATCACTGCAGCTGCTGCTTGAGGGTTTCGTTTTCATCAGAATATCGTAGAATATAGGCCCTCGGGGGTAGCCGAGTTAAGGCATTCATTTTAATTGGTCGCAAAAGAGTGCCGGAGAGAGGGATCGAACTAGAGCATCTCTCATCACCTCGCTTTCTCTATTACACTGCATCATCAAGCGCCGCGCTTGTCGCACCCAAGCAAACTTTACTCTTGGGAAAGTGTTTCCAAGTGTTCAATTACCCACGTTTCCGAACGCCTCCCCCATTGTCGACGACGACGCACAATTCGCGTGGGCGGGTTGTCCGCCAAAGGCCGCGTGAATCAAGCACCAGTTGATTCCGTTGGGGAATCACATCAAGATTAAAACTGTCCGTAACTTCAGACAGAGCACAGATTCTGCATTTTTCGCCTGGAAACCGAACGTCACTTTACATTTTTAATTTAAGTTCGACTATATACCCATTGATGTAGAGCAATGTGCAAAACTTTCGCGTCAGGCGGGACTAGAACCCGCACCTCATTCTTTCCGGTAGTGCGTGCTCCATATCCGTTACGCTATTGACGCCCATTTCAAATTCAACTTGTTCACAGGCTTCTGTTCTTACTTCGACCCTTGAGGATTATTTTGTTATTTATTTATTTATTTATTGTTCGTTGTTGTTTGTCGTTGTTTATTGTTTACCGTCAACTGTTTATTGATTGATTGATTGATTTTATTGTTTATTTACAATGAAATTCTTAATTATTGAGAAAAAACTATAATTTGGTTAATGATGATGATTCAGTTAATAACTGCAGTGCAGTGGTTTAATTGACTAAATTAGACTATTTAACTCGATTAACATCATTTTTTATAAATGATTTGACCTATTGGCATAATAATAATAATAATAATAATAATAATAATAGTATGCCCAATAATTTGGAGTGCTGTGCAAAAACATTTGCGTCAGCCGGGATTCGAACCCAGATGTCACTCTTTCCGGGAGTGTACGCTAACCGTTGCACCACCACAATAATAATAATAATAATAGTAAAAATTCAATCTTAGTAATAACTTTTGTGCTGTTTATTTACTTGTAAATGTACTTGTAAATGTACTCCTGTACTTGTAAATGCTATTGGATGTGAGATTCTTTTAGAACAGACTGAGTAATGACGTTCAAAATATGAATTTGTTGTACCATTATGGAATAAAACTTACAAAGCATGATTCAAATGATTCAAATTCAACTTGTTCCTAGGCTTCTGTTCTTACTTGACCCTTGAGGATTATTTTATTTATTTATTTATTTATTTATTGTTCGTTGTTATTTATCGTTGTTTATTGTTTACTGTCTACTTTCTAATGATTGTTATTTTATATTTTTGTAAAATGAAAACCTTAATTATTGAAAAATATTTAAATTACATTATATTATTAATTTTTTATTACTATTATTTTTATAATTATTTTTCTATTATTTATTATTATATTTTTTATTTATTTATTTATTCATATTTTTATTATTTATTTATTTGTTCATTTATTTTTCCGGAAAATTTTTGTGAACCATTAGCGCCGATGAACCAACCGATCATCAAATTTCTCACGTCACTTTCCATCGGTGGTCGACCTCTGTTTTGTTCGTTACACTGTCGTTCTTGTTCACGCGACTTTCATCGGGTGCGTGACTACGTACTAAATGCTTACCTTTTCAGGCTGCCCTCCGTCCGTCGTCACCTCTTGACTCCAGAATTGTCCGCAATGGACGAGGCTCTCGTACTCTCAGGTCGTTCGCCTTCGCGTTTCTGACTTGTAGGTTTCGTCGAGCTTCTTGCTGGCCTTGATTTTGCCAGAGGTTATTTTGGACATGTGGCGCAGTGGTTAGAGGTGCACTGCTGTCGCACACGAGGTCAATGTTCCGATCCGCGCTCATGGCTCACCAAGCCATCCATCCATCCGGGGTCGGTAATTGGTACCAGACTGGTCTCAGACTTGTCTGGGAGGATAAGCAAGCACTGACTCAGTTTCAGCGGGAGGCCACCGCGAGCCATTGTAAAGGCCAAACATGCATTTAATCACCTCAAACGAAGTTAAAAATTGAAGTTGACTGCATGGCGCATCCCTCAGGGATTGATCAACGCCGAGAGCTTTATCCTTTATCCTTTATTATTTTGGACATAGTTAGAGCTAGATTACCGTAACCTTAGCCTTTGAGAGACGGCAGCGGATCGATCGATCGTGCACAGCGCATTCTCGCAAGAAGGCGCGTGATTTTTGTTATTCAATTAGGGTTTTTCCTCACCGGAAAGAAAATTCTCAGGTTTTTTGTGTTACTCTGATACTCCATGATTTTCTCTACATGATCATATGTCTTTCAGTGCATACATATATTTTTCTCTACGATGAAAATTTTGAGTGCGAAACAAAATCTTCTTTTCGCTCTTGCAGCGTTCTCTGATAACCTTTTCAAAAAAACCAAAGATAGCCTTGAGATTCTCGAGATTTAGGCTATCCGATGGAGAACAAGAGCTTGACGAAGAGTCCTATACTAGCCCCTTGTGAGCAAATAAACCAAACGAGTGTGAAACAATTTTATTCTCGCCTGCTACCACTTCACTGATGAGGCTTTTTCGAAAAATCAATTATATTGTTGAAGTCGGAGAGACTTTGAGCTTTCGAATGACTAGTAAGTGCTTGAGAGAGGAATTTTGTTCAGCGAGAAAGGCCTTCAAATAATAGTCGTGTACCCCAGCTGGTACACGTCGTCCTCTGGGGGTCTAAAGGTCTTTCTCGATGGGCAAAACTTCTCTTGGACATTTACTGGAGTCGTTCGAAGCTTGATCTCTGCGATTGCATCAATAAATTCGATTTTTGAACCTTTTTATTAGATTGTAGTAGCGAGAATAAGTTAATGTTTTACACTCAGTTTGCTTTATTTGCTCGGCTGGGGCTAGTATAATAAATCTTCGTCAAACTCTTGTTAACCAGTTCGATAGCCGAAATCTCTAACATTCCAGTGCTATACTTGGTTTTTTGAAAGGTTGTCAGAGAACGCTGTAAGAGCGAAAAGAAGATTTCGTTTCGCACTCAAAGTTTTTATCGTCCAGAAAAGTTATACATGCACGAAAGACATATGATCATGTAGAGAAAATCATGGAGTATCAGAATAACCAAAAAACACCTGAGAATTTTTCTTTCCTAATGGAGGAAAAACTCGAATTGAACGACAAAATCGCGCGCTTCTTGCGAGCCGCGCTGTGCGATCGATCAGCTGCCGTCCCTAAAGGGTCAAAGAAGGAGAGTGAATTAGTGATAGTCTAGTAAAAAATATAGTTTAAGAAGTCCTCTGAGGGTCTCCAAAGGTGTCGGAGTGCTACCGTTTCAATAATGGATCGAGATCCTGTCAATTCGATACCTCTTCTGCAACGTGAGTCTTGTTTATATGAACTTATTTTAAAACTTGGAGAATTGAGTGGTGAGCAAAAACAGGATAGGATGAAACGCGGGTTCGATTCCCGCCTGAGGCCGTGTTTTTGCTCACCACTCAATTCTCTAACTTATATAAGTAACATCATAACACTGCGAAATAAGCAGTAGAAATACTATAATTTTGGACTTTTTTGTTTTTTTTTTAAATCAGGTATCATATAAACTTAGATCATATGTTGTTCATTTGAGTGTTCATTTGTTTGTTTCTGTTTACTTTCGTAGAAATATCAAGCTCAACATTTGTAAACATACTCTGAGATGTTTTCCCCAATGAAGTAAAGTGATGTGCAAAACTTTTGCGTCAGTGTGAGACTCGAACCCGCATTTCATCCCATCCCTTGACTATGAGATGTATGTGAACTACCTCGTAGTGTGAGGATTCAGTAGTCCAAAGCTACGAGTCTTTTGGTGAAATTTGAAACTTAACCTTTCTCGTTGTAAGATTCTCTGCGCAGCCGCGTCCCACAAGACAAACAAAATATCGCGGTCAAGGACAACTCTGGTCGATAGTTCGAGAGGGTTTGAACTAGTAAGTGTCCTCCTTAAGAAGGAGAAAGATGAGACAAATCAATTGAATTCATTAGTTTTACTGCTCTTTAAGCAGTGGTTTGATGCTATAAAGATCCTTCAATAGTGGAGAGTGATACGCGCAAAGATTCGATCAGAGGCGGGAGTTGAACCCGCATTTCACCCATGTCGGGAACGCGTGCAACCTTCTCCACAAAGGCCACCAGTTCACTCTCGTCTGAGGTCAAGTTTTTGCCTACCACCCTATACGCTTGGATGACCTTCGTATGATAAATTAGTCGTATTAAGTTTGCTTCAATGTAAGAGCGAGGTTGACGAATATGAGTCGTCTCCTCCGCCTCTAGTGTTTAATGTCATGACTAAATCGCCTTTCCCTATGACGAATCGATCGTCTATGTTTTTTGCGATTCTTTGCTTACACACAGACCCGTTATCATCATTATTTCAACCACGAGTCATCACTAGAAATTTCTTCATTCTAAGGAAAACAGACGGTTTTTTCTCTGGCATGCTTCCCTCTCTCAAGCTCAAGTCCTAATCCTCTTTCCCTCCTTTCTCCTCCTCATCTTCCTCTTCATCCTCCTTTACTTCCTCTTCCTCCTCCTCATCTTCCTCTTCCTCCTTGATCTGTCATCGTCCCACAACAACCTGTTCGTCTTCCATGATTTCATTTCCGCACCGGGACTCAAAGATCTCTTAAATCTCTCTCATATCTCATGTTTTGATCTGCCTTTAACTTTACTTATCTAGCTATATAGTAGAGATCAGCCGGCGAAACCCGTCAAGTATATTTTAACTGGCTTGATACTTAGTATTGTCGATGCCATAAAGTAAAGCATCTCGTCTCCACAACGGGTTTTTTTTCATTGGTGAGCAAACAACGCGTGGTTTGTGTAAAAATCTATCTGACTAACCTTTTGGTGACTACGTTTACTACACAGCCGTATTGATCCGAGTCCATTGTCCACAACCTTTCATTCTTGCTCTATGGGTTTTTGTTGTCGCATCGAGTCGAAGAGTCTACTGGAGTAGAGCAGTGATCCCGCTCTAAGATGCTTTCCACTTCAATTCTGGCACTTACATGTTAGGCGGCGACAAATTTTCGGAGCCGATCTCATCCGCTGGACAGGAACTCTTCATAGGATTGTTAGTAATCATTAGAAGGTTTGAATCTCTGGCTATAACTCTATATCGCCGGTTTTTGAAACACCCTTTTATAACGCTGTAGCATCCGGAATAAGATTTTGTTTCACACTCCCCATTCGCCTTCGGTTTTATCGCGCATATAAAACACTGGAAGCACGAAAAGCATATCAGCTTGTAGAGAATTTTCCGTACTATCAGAGTCTTTGCTTTTATGTGAAGTTTCTAGCGATGCGGTGAAAAAATTCCCATTATATAACAGTTTTTCAAAGGCGATTGATCGCCCCACCCTGCCCGGCCTTCCACCCCCTCGCCCCCGCTTCATGGGTAGGCCCATAAACAAGGTCGCCGGAAAGGTTCATGGCCATGGTTCACCTCTATGATCGACTTCTTTTAAGAAGTCGCTGATTAATTCATCCTCTCAGCATTTTAAGCTTTTCATGAGGTCTCTGTTATGGCACTTACAAGTGTCGGACATGTGTTTCGGCCTTTAGCCTCATCAGTAGCGTGGTGCCTGTCATTGAACCAATCCCTTGTTAGAGGATATACCCCCGCATTCAGAAAAAGAATAATGGAGTTCTAGATATTGCAATGTCGGGGGGTTTTTCACTTGACACACGTGGAGTGCAAATTGTTCTTCGTCGATTCCTTCATTTATAGGTTTACTCCCCTACAAGAGATTGGCTCAAAAGAAAGGCACCGTGCTACTGATGATGCTGAAAGGCTGAAGCGCATGTCTAGCACCAGAAATGTTATAGCAGACATTATGGAAGGCTAAAAATATGCTGTCAGGATGTACTCCTTTTGTGAGACCCTGAAAAATAGGGTGTAATGTGAAGGGATTATACTGTGATTGTTATCTTATCAGTGAAAGTGAGGCATAAGCTATCTATGCTGGCCATAAATGAAAATGATATTCACGAGTGAAGCATGCATGTTGTTTTCATCGTTTTTGATTCATCGGTGAATCTTACGGATAACCCAAACCTGCAGTGTGAGGCTTAGAAGCGACTCTGGGTCAGTTAGGACAATCTAGCGACATCTGGTGGGGCTCGTGGTATCGACATAAGGCTTTTGGGACTCTAGTGATGTGAATTTTTTTTCTCAACCGATTCGTATCCTCGCATTCATCCTCCACAGTCTCAAACAGTTAGCGTGATCTTTTGACTTATTCGAGAATTTTGCCTTCTAATAATTCTCGTAGAAGCTGAACGAGTGAATATTTTGAATCTTATTCCTGTTATCGGTAGTGCATTTCAGGTGTTTGCTTTGCCTTCTTAATAATTCTCGTAGAATGCTGAACGAGTTGAAATATTTTTTGAAATCTTTATTCTTCTGTTTATTCAGGTTAGTGCATTTCCAGGTGTTTGCTGGGGAGTGTTGAGAAGGAAAATCATACGAACACTTTTCTTCCTGATAGCTTCGAACATTATCCACTTGGCTCTCAAATTCCCTAGTTATCTAGATGATTGGAGAAAAACAGCGTGGTGCAGAAGCTCTTTGAGACTTCGAAAGGTGTTTCTGTGAACGAGTCTTTTCGCAATAAATCGATTCAAATCAAAATAATTATCAAGCTTTATCCCTTAGATGATGTGAACTGGTTGTTTGCCCTGTTCGGAGTACTGCTATCAACATTTTTAATGAATGGTCTTTGTAGAGGCGTCGAACTTGGTTGAAATGACCGGTTGCGCGGGAACGATACTTCGCGGGGGAAACGGTACTGCTCAAGAAGTAGAGGAGAAGAAGTATGACGTGGGTTTGTTTTCAGTTCACATCAAGGGATAGTGTATGGTTCCTAGATGTTTTTTCATCTGTTGAGAAAACAAGGGAGATATTGGGATCTTTCGGTAATCTGTATTGGAACCTTTTGCAGCGCCAAGTCCAGGATTTGAAGGATTTCTTCGCGTTAGAGTGGGATAAGAGCTGCTATTTCTCCGATGGAAAGCGTCAGGTTGGTGACTATCATATTCCTCCTATTGTCTGTGTCTCTATCTGGATGATTCCTTCCGTTCAGATTGATTATGTTTTGGCTTACGAGGAGGATATCGAAATTGACCTCGTTAGTGAGAATTCGCTCACCGATTCTGACGGAGACGAGGATGAGGTGAGATGAACAGATTGGATTATCAATTTACTTCGCCGATTCGTTAACTATATGCTGGATTTGAGTAGCTATTTCGGGTGCTATATATCATTGAGAGCGCATGTGGCGCAGTGGTTAGAGGTGCTCTGCGTCGCAAACGAGGTCAGTGGTTCGATCTCGCGCTCAGGTCACCAAGCCATCCATCCCTCCGGGGTCGGTAAATTGGTACCAGGCAGATTTCAGACTTGTCTGGGAGTATAAGCAGCACTGACTCGGTTCAGCGGGAGGCCACCGCGAATCATTGTAAAGGTCAGATATGCATTCAATCACCTCAAACGAAGTTAAAAATTGAAGTCGAATGCATGGCGCATCCCTCAGGGATTGATCAACGCCGAGAGCTTTATCCTTTATCCTTATAATCATTTCCGAAAACAGCTTTGTGTAAGTAAAAATACGAGTCAATGTAAATGTTTTGTTAGCAAGATGCATATCTCAAAATTAAACAGCATTTTCTCCTTGTAAAATCGAGTTTACGTAAAGTAAGAAACGAGTGTCTTGTTGAATAGCTGTTGGTGTTTTCTGGTTTTGCGTTTAGGTTAGAAAGACTCGAGTCCAATGTTCCTTCTTTTTAATTTATCTCTAAACAACTTTAAACCTCTTGACAACGGCCTGGCCTGGCGACGCTGCGAAGGCGGCAAACAGTCTATATTATCTCGCGCGACAACGGAAATAAGAAATTTTATCTCCTTGACGACGGCGTTTCCTGATTTAAGGCCTTGCTATGCGTCGCACCGGAGGCGGGTCGATGGTGCAGAATTGTCGTTTGCTGCAATGGAAATGTGATAATTTTACTTGATAAATCGAGGTTCTGAGGGAATATCATTGTGATGAGATGATGTAATATCACTGAAGAGACTCTATGTGGAGTTTTCAATATGAAAAACAGTTGGAAACTTTCCTATGTTACGACGATGAAAACAACGTCGTTGTAAAATGGAAAAGTTTTCCAGCTCTCATATAGTAATTGTTTCTTATTTTAGTTGTATTTCCTATAGCGATTCGACAGCTTGAAAAATGCAGTTCTAAATGCTTAGCTTGATTTTTGGAAAGGCCATTTTCTTCTCGTTCTACGAACAAAAAGGACATTACGATTCGTTTTTGAAGTGCGCTGTTCCAATTTTACAAATGATTATTTGATATCGTATAGGAAAGTTTGATTCTGAAACGTTTTATCGCTACGAAAGTATATATGAGATTGAGAAAAAAGTTCGTTAACACCCGCAAAAACTTCAGATTTCATCTCCATTTCGCACAGTATCGGTTGTTCTAAATTCGTGAGAATAACTGAGGAATATTCTCGTAGGAAACTCCCATGGCAGCGCTAGTTACACAGTCCGTAGTCTACGATGCCGCTGAAGGATAAGTACACGACACTGATTCGTGGGAAGCGAACGCTGTTTCAGCAAAACAATTTCAAACCTGCGAAGAAGACTAGGAAAAGTTTGATGAGTTGGAAGGAGTCGAGTTGTTTGCCTCACCCAGCCTTCTGTCCAGATGCTGCGCGACCGATTTTGGTCTTTTCCGTTTGATGGAACATTTGCATGGACGTCGATTTGATGCATTTGATCAAGTTCAAGAGGCATGTGAGGAGCATTTTCATTCAAAGCCGAAGGAATGGTATTTTGAGCAGATCCGGAGCTTGCATATAGTTGGGAGAAGATCAAGTTGAAGAGGCATGTGAGGAGCATCTTCGTTTAAAGCCGAAAGAAAGGTATTTCGAGCAGATACGGAGCTTGCAGATAGTTGGGGGAAGATCGTGGATAATGATGGTCTCTATTTTTGAAAAGTAACCTTGGTTGTTTTCATTTGGATCTATATATAACCTTGGAGTTATAGCAGATGTTAAGAAACTTTTTCGTCAACCTAATTGTTATCATGTAGTAATCACTTGAATATTTTTTAGATTGCGGCAATCTACAAAATGATTGGTGTTCACTTAAGGAGTTAGAGAAATATGATTGAAATATGCATAGATGTAAATAAGGGAAATAAGGAAGCTCAAAAAGGTTCACTAGTTCGGAAAGACCTTTTTGTAAGTGTTTGTTTTTCCTATTCAAAAATGCGCGGTTCACAGGAAACATTGGTCTGTTTCTTTCACACATAGTCTCAGTGAGGTCTTTTATATTGTATCTTATCATTTTCCAACAATTAAACCATTTTGTGGCAATAAAAGAATCTATTTTTCATCGGAAAACTACTACATTACCACTCGAGCACGCCGCGAGAGACTACAACGTCGTTGTCAAGGGGAAATTGGGTAAATTGAGTTCTAGGAGGGATTATCGTGATTGACTTGCCGAGATATCCCACCACTTGCTGCGTGAGAAATTAACGCGTCGTTGTCAAGGGGTGAGCAATAAGGAGACTTCATAGGAGAATGATACTCAAAGGGGAGCGAATGTTAGCTCCGATTTTCGGAAGCTCATTACCATTTTGATTGTAACGGTTTTACTCAGCGATTCAGGATAAACGACAAAATCCTGCAACTGTAGCCGAGAGAAGACGACTTAGGCGGTTGAATTTCGAGACAAATCTCCAGAAAATGGGTTCTACAAATTGAAAAAGTGACCATATCGCCTATGGTGCGTTTGATCAGTTCTTATTTTTGAAAGTTTAAACATGTTTTACCTTTATATCGAGTGCTTTATTAAGACCACCGCTCAAATTTCATTAGATCCTTTCATTATTATTCGAGCCAACTTATCATGTGGTCTGGTAAGGGCTCTTGTACAGCCCGATACACGTGTTTCTTCCTTACAGACTCGTCAGTCGGGCAGAACCCGTCGTCTTTCAATATTTTTTATAGTCAGTTCTCTCGGGAGCTCACCTCCCTTATAGAGAATTCGAAGAAGAACGTTTTACACTCTATGTAAAGTAGAAATTTTTCCTAACACAGAGTGTTGCGCACTCGATTGCTCTTTGGCTGGTATTTTTATCAAAGTATACCTTTTAATTATAAAGCACTCGAAATAAAGGCATAATATGATAAAAATACAATCAAAGAGCAATCGAGTGCGCAACACTCTGTGTTAGGAAAAATTTATACTTACATAGAGTGTAAAACGTTCGTCTTCGAATTCTCTATAAGGGTAGTAGAGCTCCCGAGA
This sequence comes from Parelaphostrongylus tenuis, assembly GCA_019055375.1. Classification (NCBI taxonomy): domain Eukaryota; kingdom Metazoa; phylum Nematoda; class Chromadorea; order Rhabditida; family Metastrongylidae; genus Parelaphostrongylus; species Parelaphostrongylus tenuis. The sequence continues at coordinate 53,273 of JAHQIW010001071.1, forward strand.
GAACTGACTATAAAAATATCGAAAGACGACGGGTTCTGCCCGATGAGTCTATAAGGACGAAACACGTGTATCGGGCTGTACAAGAGCCCTTACCAGACCATATGACAAGTCGGCTTAAGTAGTAATGAAGGGATCAAACTGTTTTTTTCTTGTTTTCTGTTTTATTTGTTTTGTTGAACAGCTGTGATCAGACCTTTCTCGTTTCCGATGTCAGAGAGTATAGAAATCATTTTCAGCTTGGTCGTACCAGATTTGTTCTACTTCATGCGCCATTTTCAGTACTTGAGAAACAAGCACAAATTCTCTCCGTAAAGCTTCCAGTTCAGCAAAGCGATGTCCACTTTCAGGTAATCTTCTTATTTTGATGCTTGTATGTTCCATCGACCTTTGCTAAGCTGTACATTTACTTTCATTTCTCTACTCGTATCGACACTGTGTAAGATTCCCCTCCTTCCAAGAGAGTTATACTTTTGCCCCTTTGGTAAGGAGTCTTGCCGATCGATTACAGAATAGAACGTCACTTCCTGGTGTTTTGGATAATATTCTTTCTCGTGTTGGTATATTTGATTTTGATGAACGTACAAGGAAAGCACTGGAGGAACCAGATTTCTTCACTGCTCCGTATTCTAGTGATCGGCGGAACCAGTAAGTTTTTTGTAGGTGACAGTTCCAATAAACAGTAGATACTCTAATATACCTGATGGTTATTGTTGAGCCATGCATGTGATCTGTCATGGCACTTGTACACGTGTTTCGGCCTTGTAGAGCCTCTCAGTAGCATAGTGCCTTTTGTCTTAGCCAATCCTGGGGAGGACCCAGCCCTCTTACATAGAGGAAGCGCAGACGTACTATTTACACGCGCGTAAGTTCAAATTATCATCTGAATGGGTAGTGTTGCAATAGGTTGGGGGAAAATGTTCCCAGAAAATGCTTGTAAAGTTTGTGGGTGTAGGCCATTTTTTGTGCTTTTGGGCTCATTTGAAAGCCCGTCTTCTCCCGCGTTGATTGGTATATAATTTGTCTCACTTTTTTTAAAAGATGTAGTTAACAAGAGAGCAAATTAGGTTGTCGATTATGCACTAATGGCTGTTGGGTTCAAATGCAACGGTGGCAAGTGAACGCATCAATCTGGCTTGGGGCGAAGACACAGTTGGCAAAAGTACGGTGTACAGGTGGTTCAAAAAGTCTTGCGAAGGTGAAGAAAGTTTGGAAGATTAGCCGCTCTCCGGTCGTCCAAAAGAATTTGATCGTCAAGCTGTGCTTGAGGCGATTGAAGAAAATCCCTCTTTAAAAGCAAGCAGCCATTCGTGCCTCGTCAACAACCTAATTTTGCTTGTTATTAATTGAGATAAGTAGATAAATTATATACCAGTCAACGCGGGAGAAGACGGGATTTCGGAGTCCCAAAAACACAGAAGAAGGCCGAAACCTAAAAAAGTCACAAGCATTTTCTCACAACTTTTCCCCAACCTATTACACTCGATTGTTCTTGGGGTGCGTCTGCGTTTTTTTCTATGTAAGAGGGCTGGGTTTCTCCAAGAAGGATTGGCTTAGACAAAGGCACTGTTTCTAGTGGCGGAGCTGGCAAGACGGAAACACGTGCACACCACTGTACAAGTGCTTATGACAGACCCACATGCATGGCTGAAAATTAACTATCAGGCATTAATTTATGAAGCTTTCAGCCTCTTAGCATATATTCTCTTAGTTAATAGTTCAGATTTGTCAATTGGGATAGGCCAGATATTCTATTTCCTAACGCCGAGAGATCCAGAATGGTGTATGATCTGCTAACACGTGCTCACTATGATGATGTAGTGTCTGAGAGAAACAGGAACAAAGGACAGTACAGATTCGGTATTGAGCGTCTATTGAATCAAGGTGCATATAGTGCGGCTTTATCCACTTCATCAGGTACACATCTCTTTATACTGTGAATTTTTTTATTTCATGAGTGCCTTAAGAAAGGCACGTTTCACGACTTGTTGAACCCCTTAAGTATCTTCAGTCTTTGACATTGGTTTTATCCACTAAGGTAACAATTGTTTAAAACTAGTGCATCTATTTGATTTACTGAGAATGTTTAAAGTCCTTGCCCGAGGTTGGTACGCCAGGGTCATACACCAGTGTTTCGCAGATCTCGCTCTCCTCGTAAGTGAACCACGCTCCTCATTAAGCCCTGCATTGTAGCAAGTAGGGAGGCGCACGTGGTGACGGCCACAGTGGACAATGACACTGTGTCATCATCACTTCTTAGTTGATGGATCTCGGCTGGTAGAACAAAATTGATCCATGGTATATGTGCATCTATGTTTGATCACATTTTTGACCGCATTCCAAAAGTACTTAAGATTTATTATCAATATTTCAAGTTTGTCCTTATCTTATGTTTACTTTGGAGAGCGTTTTAAACCCGTTCGCGACGGCATGTACCTTTGCAGGTACACGATTATTCAAAGGTCTTTTTTTCGCTGAACAGAGTTTTTTTTTTCTCAGACTTTTGATGATTACTCGAAAGCTTGAATTTCGACCATTTCATCATTGTCATTGCTCTCTTTAAAGGCCATCTAACTGCGCTGCAGTAACAAAAATAAGATTACGTTTAACACCAGGAGCGCATTTTTCCATCTGCTAGGGTCTGTGGATGGCTTTTTTCAACAGAAGTTTATTAACCATCTGATAGAACTAACCTGGTGATACTGAAACTTGGTTTGATTCTTATAAAAGGTCTTCACATAGCGTTGTGAGAACGATAAAAAGGTCACGTTTCACCCCCAAAGTTTTCTTGAAATGTAGGAATTATATATGGACTAAAGCGTTGAGTTAGAGAAAATCATGGAGTTTCAGTAACACCAGAAACATCTAGAGTTTCTCTTCCATAACGGAGAAAATAATTATAATCATGTTGACGAAATTCTGCGCGCCGCTGGTGAATCGTGATCGCTCAATTGCCACCCCCCCCCCCCATGGGGTAATTCAAAGAAGTGAATTTTTGAACATAAGAGGTGATGATGTGAAAGGCGTTCTAGCCCTTTCGGTACCACATGGATCTTTCGCCTGGTACGCGGCGCGGTCCATCAGCTGGCGAGACGCGCTTCCAATAATTGTTGCATATTCTAATGAAAAACCAACTTCTATCTATACTAGGAAGTATTTATCTAGTATGGCGTTGTACACTCGACTGCTCTTGGCTTTCCAGGTGCACGATTATTCAAAGGACTTTTTTCTATTAAAAGACCAAGCCTCAATGGCATGGACTGACATGCGTGGCTCAAAAAATAATTACCAAGCATATCGAAGTTTGTTCTGTGGTTTTAAGAAAGCACTCGAAACGAAAGATATGGAGTATTTATCATTAGCAAGTGGTAGAATTCCGGTGAAGATATTCCAATAAGGCTATTCTTGATTGAAATAAAAAACGCGCGCTTTCTAGTGAACAGTCAAGCAACCAATTCTTTGTCAGAAATGAAATATATTTTACGGCAAATGGGATATTGTATATCTTTATTTGAAGTGTTTGTGTATGTTGTTGTAAGAAGTTATGAACTCCATGCCTGCTAATAGTTTTTTCGTAGAGTGTTGTAAAGTCTCAATATGCCTAATAATTATTTTTGAGCCACGCATATCAGTGGTCTTTCAAAGAGGGCTGACTTATGGAGCTCGATACACGTGTTTTTGATCTTGCGATCTCGTCAGTCGGGCAGTTACCCCTTTCTCGTCTTTTGCCAATCCTTTGTGGGTGCTCTAGTCCCCACACTTAAGAAAACACTTGAAAATGAAAAATATTGTAAAGTTGTCGATCAAAAATGTTGAAGGACTAACCAAATTAGTAGGTGTGAATCGAGGCGATGGTTCATTACAAGAGCGTCGAGACGCGGCGCGGCAATCAGGGTCCCAGATATGAGACACGCGGTACCGAAAGCGTTAGTCTACCGGGGCCCCACGTAATATATAGATTCTCAAGTGGCTATAAATGTGATCATCAAAGCAGGGTTAAGATTTTTAGTTATGGTTTTGTAGTTTGTAATTTGAAAATATCTAGGCAATGCGAGTGAATTGCCAATATCTCAGAGGAGAAGAAATTTCTCAACGAGAACTGCTATACAACCACTGGGTTTCATGGAGAAATATATTCAAATATCAACCACTTGACTGCATAAAGTATGTTTAGTGGTTTTGTCCAATGTTCATCTCATTTTAAAATTTGAAGGCTAGATTGCAAATTTGGGTTTCCAGGCGCTATTTTGGTACCAAAGTTGCGTTTTACTTTACTTGGCTTGGATACTACACAAGAAACGTTGTATCTCGCTGCGCTGTCGTTGGTGGTAATATCGGTTATCTATGGGTTTTCCAATATGTCAGAAGATGAAGTCAGGTAAATTCACAGTTTTTGCAATATTGTTGGCCTTCTAGATTGTTAGAACATTATCAGAATGTCACTCGGATCATTCACCATTTTGTCACCTAACCCTTTTTTTTCGAACCGTGGACCCCACCTCCTCTGCGTCTCTTGCGCCTACGGAGCAACGCTGGACGGTCTGCTCCATCCATCACATCTCAAAACCCCCAGCGTGGCAACAGCTGGCGGCTGTTCGTGCTGCTGTCCATCGCTTCGGGAATGACTATGAACTGGACTAAGTACAAGGAGATGTCTTAAAGAAATATCGAGCTGGAAGACAAATAAGTAGATCACACTAGATTTGGGTTCTCATTCTAGACTAAATTACTTCGGAAACTACCACATTGTCTTTCCACCTACGAAAAAAGTTGGATATTGTAAAAATTGTTTCCAGTTCAATATCACCCTTAAAACAGTGTCATTGTACCTCGTCCAATTTATAATGATTCCCGACCGGCTTGCACAAAAGAGCCGTCCAGCGTTTCCCACGTTGGGGACGGAGATATGCAGAGGAGGTGAGTCCTGCGGTCCCGAAAAGGATTAATAATGCGGTTTATAATTTTTCAGTAACGATATATGTGGAGATGACGGAGTTGGGAGCTATAAAATTCTGATTTGCCCTTCGAGGTGTGAGAACTATTGTGATTTTCATCTTCTCAAGAAAAGCTGTGTTCTACGCTAAGGTCTTTTTAGACTTCAGTTTCTCTCTAAAATTGGGTTGATAGTGCGACCTTTACTCTATTTAGATGTCCTATCTGTTTTGACAATGGAGAGTACAGTCGTTTTCGCTGCCTTTAATGAGTATATGGGCAACATTATTTCTTGATGGTTGGAAGAGATATCACGCTGAAGTCGCTTGGAAATGGGGACTGCTCGATTTTGTCGTAGAAGAAGTGAAGAAGTGTTATTTTCGACGGAACCTTGCAGAGGACATTTTCTCCTTCCAATTTTATATATTCATTTTCAAAAAATTGTTCGTAAGCGTCAGATCATTCCTAGGTCAAATCGAGCGTCGTTCCATTCTCTACAATCAACTTAGTTTTGAAGCAGATATCGAGCGATTTCTGATTTCTAGGACACGGTGCGACCGGAAGGAGTTCCAATTTCGTTGTGAAGACAAAGCGGTATAACCCGCGTCACCCAACAAGAGGAACCCGTACCTGTCTGGACGGAAGAAGTTGGCCAACTTCACTGGCTGGTGCAGTCACTAGGTGCTATTTTTGTAAGTAAGCGCCATTTTCTGCTTCGTTGATTCATCACGAATTTCCCTTCTATTTTCGCCAACTTCATTCCTAGATATGTTTGGTAGTGGCCGTCCTCATGGGGATGTTTGTCTATCGTGTGATCTGCATGCGTCTTTTGGCCAGTGGTGAGAAAGATGTTCCTCATTTCTCTTTATGGGATTCATTTCGAAATAACCACGATTTTCAGATGGATAATCCGGCTATTGATTCACTCGCATTCCTTATCGTCTCCTACAACAGCTGCTGTCATCAATCTCGTCGTTATCAATCGCTATGAGCTACGTACGTGAACAACGATCGGGTTATCTCATAATCTTCATCCCACTGTTGTTTTATCAGGTCGTTCCACAAGTTTTGGCTCTAGAGGAATAAATCTCTGAATCAATTAATCACAGATAATTAGAAACTGCATGATTTTTGGTATCGTTCAATTGGCGCATTTTCCCTTTGTGAACATTTTGATATGCAACTTGCTCATACCTACTCCAAGATGGAGTTTGTCGTGGGAATAAATTCACTTGCTACTCATGCACAAATGGTATGTAGGGGAAAATACTCTGGCGGAAGCGGCGCCGCAAAATTGACAAAGCTTGAGGCGATGATACGGTTGAAGAAAATAGCGGCTAGGAAGTAGTGGATTCGCGAAGTTTCAAAACTAAAGGGAACACTTCTGGAGAAATCAGTCCGTATTCGGCCGTTCCACGGGAAGCACTGCGTTAAATTCTTGAAGCTTCCCACTAACAACTTCAAGCTTCACTAACATTTTCCCCAACACAATGCCATGAGTAGCCAAAGGGAATTTGTTACCAGGACAACTCCATCTCAGAGCAAAGTATAGGCAAGTTGCCTTATCAGAATGTTCGCAAAGATAATGCGTAATTGACGATTCCAAAGGTCATGCAGTTTTGAATACTTCTGGTTTTTGAATTTGGTGTTTATTGCTGTAGTGCCAGAACTTACGAACGACCTGATCCGATATAAGATCTTTTCTATTTTGGAATTGAATTATTGCCAGAATGAGCTGTGGTTGTTGGAGACTGTTCTCGGCAACACTTGAAATGCGGCTGTAGGGCATCACGCTTGCCATCTAAATGAAATGGATTATTATACCGCCAAAGTGATGTTTCGATATAGCCTCCTCCCTCGATCCAC
>JAHQIW010001072.1:0-44448 GCA_019055375.1 Parelaphostrongylus tenuis
TTCAATCTCGGGAATTCCCCGCAATCATCTTATCATTATCGTGGGCCGAACCAAAAACATTTTCCCGTATGTTGAATACCAGTGTTAGAGCATACACATTTCTGCTCCGATTCACGGACCATACAGTATATTTTGCCCACACTCTAGCAATGCTCTCTCTCTCTCTTGCGGCTGATTATTTCGTCCAAATGGCTTTTTTATTAACCAGGAGCTAAGAACCGCTTTTCACTAGCTAATAATTTTAATCTCAGTTTCAAAATTTTTCGATAGAGTACAAAAAAGGCGATAAAAAGACATCTGTAATCTTCAAAAGTGACGTAAAAACGACGTGAGTAAAAAGAGCGGCCTTATATGCGTCAGTTCGTTGACAATCGGTACTAAACAACATAAAGGTGGCATGAGATGACGTATTTCTCAACATAACATGAATAAATAAAAACATTTTTTCAATGATTGATGCGAAGAGGACATTAAAATAGACTTTGAAAAGTTGAAATTCTGTCAATGACAACCTAGATTTAGATCAGCTCTCAAGTGTGATGTGACATTTTTTGTACGTTGGAAAGTGATGTGGTAATCTAGTAAGAAAAACGGCGATAACTGCCGACGGTTCTTTCCAGTCTTTTGGCTTTCTTAAGTCAATTGTACAGATTTCATAAATAAAACAAAGCAAACACAAATATCCTAAAAACCAATCCCTTTACTTATTTTAGTAGAAGAAAAAAAAAGAAAATATAGTTGCTTGTAAGTGAAGTTTATATGGTCTAGATATATGGATAAGAATACGTGAATATACATAATGTGAATAAAGATAAATAGACTAGATAAGACAAGTTTCGCCACCCGGTAGGTGGACAGATAATAATCTCGCCATGTATTTGGCCTGTTGTAACAAAACAATGATCTGATCAGTATCTTAATTTATCACTAAGGTTTACAGGACGATATAGAAAAATCGCTTTCTTTTTGGTGAACGACTCTCAAATATGTCCTTTTTATGGTGCCAGAAATCGCAAAAAGATGACGATTGCCATCTTGGTCTCTCTTTTTCCAAGGAAATCCTGTTATCAATATTTTCATTCAGATTAAGGCTTCTTAAACTTGTAGTTACGATTTAACAGAGTATCTACCGAGTCCAAAAATCTCTCGAGTACTTTAACGTTCATCAATGCTTGAAATGACACAAGCTTATTGAGCACTATCGAAGTTCGTAGACTATTAAGTTATTGCAAGTAACAGAAATGGTAAATATGTGTCAAATCAGTAGATTTGTGGCTTGGATTTTCAGAGAAATTTACAATTTTTTGTAAAAATGTTGGCGCATGTCCTTGGAATGATGATTTCCGGTGTGTATATTCACTGCAAGTGAGATGTTGAGAAAAACAAAGAAGAACAGAAGCTTTGAGAAATGGAGTTCTGCCCATTTCCTCTCAATTATAATTTGTGAGAAATTGATCCGATCTACAAAACTGAAGATTTGAAAGACTATCAGTACCTGAAGAGAGAACGTTGAAAGGATCTTGACATCTATTTGACGCACTACTTGAATACGGTTTTTACGAACTGAAGTGACGAACTGGCGGAGAACGAACCACAGAGAAAATCACGTTCAAAATAATCTAATATTTCACTTTGGCTGCCAGAAATGACTTTAGGTGCTTGGTCTCGCCGGCCTTTTCAATCTTTTGGCATTTGCTAAGAGTCAAAGTGATTTCGTGTGCTTCTGAATCCTTACTTTATGCAGCGATTCCGTCAAACTGATCACTTTTGTCGCTTTATTTTCCAGATTTTGCCTCACATCATAATGATAAATTAGCAGAATTCAAGATTATGGATTGAAAGACTGAAGAAATGACATCAAAGAAATATCAAAACTGTATTTGGCACATATCGCCCATGGGTAGTCATTCCGTGATTTTTGATCAGCTAAAAAACTCGACGAATGAGAGCTTAAAATATCTGTGGAAAAGACTTTTTGCTGTAACTAAGGTGGGGGTGGAGCATCGCCGTCTTCCCCTGATGATAAAATCCAGTTCTTCAACTGCTGATGAATCAAAATGTGAACCTAAAATAGACTTTTCAAGACAAAAATGCACCTTGTTTTTTTTACAACCCTGCAATTCTGTGCATTCTTGTATAGTTTTCGTTCATTGTTTGCAAGTCAAAAACTCGGTTATCACTTAGCGGCAGTCAAAGTTGATTCCTGGCGATTGTAAGAAAAGAACAATCAATCAAAAAGCATTGGAAGCCAGATGGAGAGTTTCTGTCACCGGATGACAAACTATACATATCTTCCGATCGAAAGTGAAGGACAAGCATTTGATAAGCTTAGATCATTTATGAATCCCTTGAACTCCTTGAAGAGTCTGACAAATGTGGATTGGAGGATGAACACGAAGATAATATGACTTCTAATGCGTGGTGATCAGTAATAAAATGGTGCGTGCCTCTTGACCAGTGGATCTTTCGATTACAGTCATTTACAGTTGTTTTACTTGAATCACAAATCGACACAATATTAGGTTGGAAAGAAAGTTCTGGAAAACTTGCAAGAAATGAAAACTTATGCATGAATTCCAGCAAAAACAATAATAACTACTTCTCAAAATAAGGTCATCGTTTTCTACGACTTTCTGCCATCGGTCGGCCAAGTTTCGGAATTTCATCGAGTGCAGCTTGCTGTGAAAGACCCTTTCTTCAAAAAAGATGCAATAAAACTTGAACCTCGATTGTATCGTTGGACATGGCGGAGCTTGAAACAAGATGAAAATAAAGACGAATACTATCTAGGTCTTTAGTGGGAAAATCTCACATAGAAACTGTATTATTCCCTTGATATACATGGGATTATCTCATATTTATAAAAGTACCCGATAACTCTCTTTCCAACCGCAGTCTTATTAAAGATTGATTATGCTTGATATTCCATTTTGGGAGCTAAACGTGCTCTATACTAAATATATAATATCACAGTCGAATACTATTCCCAACAATAGTAATTCACAAAAAGTTTCCAGAGTTTTCAACTATACTCCTCGCATAGAAAACGCCTTAGCGACCATCGATGGGGTAAAATTCTCTGCGTAGAAAACTTGGGCGATATTTTATCGTGATTTGCGACACCTAAGGTTCCCACGTGTCCAGGTGTACGTTAAAGTAGAAAGAACCACATGATCGAAAAAGAAGGCACAAGGCCTAGCGTACCTTGTCTTCTCCACTACACTGGCAATGCTACTGTAAAATTCCCTAGCCGCTTATCTACTTCTGCTCTCTCTGAAGGTAAGCCGATCATCATGGTGACTTCTGGACTCATGTATGCACAGCTAAAATCACCACAACGATACCAAGGTACGAGTCGTAGTCACTACGGTTTTAGCTTAACTGAGTTCAATGCCGATTTGTGCATTCAAGATCAACGCCGCTGACGGGTGATTGATGATAGTAGCCGACACGGTTTAAACTCGGCTGAGAGAAAGACAGAACGAAGGCTTCGATGGCGTAGTGAGAGCGTGACTGCAGCCGGATGGAGTAGCTATAATTGAAGTCTATAATGTATACATCAGGTTCCATGTTTCCGTCCTATCTCACCATTACGAACTCATGCGGCGCAGTGTTTAAAGATGTTCGCACGAAGCCTTCCATCCCTCTACGGTCGGTAGAATTGGTACCAGATTTGTATGGAAGTAAAAGCAGCACTGACTTGATACATCGGTAGCCGCGTAAGTCAAGTCACTGTAAAGGTCAGATTTGCATCCAGTCACTTCGAAGAGAACTAAAGAGCAAAGACGAATGCATGGCGAAACCCTTCAGGAATTGATCTACGCCGGAAGCTTCTACCCTTCATGTCTCACGACATATCCTGCTGTCAATGGATAAATTAGGCACTAAGGCAAAAGAACACCAAAGCCACAATATTTAGAGGTGCTCTTTTGAAGCACACGGTAGCGGCTTGTGATGTTGGTGTGCATAGGTCGTGGGTTAAATTTGCCCTTCGTAATCTTTCACATATCAGTAATTAGATCAGACATGATTAGCTACCTCCTGGCAGCAGTTCCACATAACGGAGCACGCTCAAAGAAGTCAGGCGCGTACTTTTTCATTTGGTATCAATACCTACGAGCAGTTTGCCAAGCATAAATGCTTTGCTGATTAAAGACGTAGTGCAGAATGCACTTACGGCTATTAGATGGGTTAACATAATCTAAAGGGCTTCTCTTTCTAGATTTACTTCACACCAAACGCTTTGCCGTAACGTGACATCACGTTCTTCACTAAAAAGATGTACAGGATAGAACTCGCATAAGCAAGTTTTCAGCGGATACATGCAAAAAGTATATGACAGTCCAGTACGTCATAAAATGGGATCCATTCTGTTGAACTACTTGTGATCAAGAAAAGAAACGGAGACACGTTCGATTTACGTGTAACCATCAATTCATAAGCCGAGAAAACATCCCGTAATCTCGCGACTAAATGGCAGTAAATCCTCTAGTGAAAGAAGATTTATTCGAAAAAAAGTAGATCTCGTTTATGGGTACGTAATATGAGAGAAAACATTCTCCCCTGACGCCCTTATATTCGTGAGCACTACAATTACAAAGAAGCCCACCTATTCATGAATGTGTTTGACATTATGATGTTGCCTTGGACCTCTGTGATTAGAACATCGAACTCGTTTGAAGACCATTCCAGAGTCTTTTTTCAAAGAAGTTCTTGCAAGAAAAGAAAGTTCATGTTTCTTCACCGGGCGGACACAAAACAAACTGTACCATTACTAGTAACTAATAGTGTAAGTGACTGAATCGTGTTTTCCGTTCAAGTGCTGTGTTTCGTCCCGCTCTTCGTTCGCGTGTTCCACCTTGAGAAGTAGAAAACTTGTTTCTTCTACCGATTTTTATCACCAATGTAAACAGCGAACGTGTCATACAGCGACATCACTTAGCCGTAACCTCTAGAATGCGATAGAGTGATCAATCCTACTTTGATTTTTGCAATGAGGACTTCTAAATCTGACGTCAAAAGAATAGCTTCAGACAATTTATGTTGCCATAGGTACCTAGAATCACCATAATGTGCTCAAATAGTTCCTCATATCTCCGCCTTCATTCTAGTGCATGCTTTCTTAGTGAGATTTCTGGCGTAGCTAAAGGTTGCGAAACGCACATATAGATAGAACGATGACTAAGTGGCTCAAAGAAGCCGTCATGTAGTTTCTATGAGGCTATGCTGACTAACAGGATTGGTTGACTTTAGTGGCCGAACTGACTTTTGTCCCTCGTATGCGCGTAGTCAAATCCACGGGTACTTTGTGGATGTCTCAGCAGGTGATACTTATAACGGATTCGATGAAGGGTCGCAAGAGTGACCGGAATCTACGTGAAAACTGGAAAATACGATGGAGAAGAGCAAGTCGTGTTTTAGAAAAGTTTTTTCTTAATTGAAGGAAAGCAATACCCTAATTCCAGCCAGAAAATGTGCTATCATTCCTATTTCACCAAATTTCACAACACAAGGCTCATACGGAATGCACGGTGTTGGTGTCAAAATCCCGGAGTTTTAAGTGAAACTCAACGCAGAAATTGAATAGATAGAGACATTACAGGAAAAAGCTGATAGCCATAGGGAATCTCATGGTTTCGTATCCAGTACATACTTCCAATTACAACAAGTAGGTGAAATATGGACAAGACGTTCATTATGCAAAACATTCATATTGCGGACATGAGAGAAAAGGGTTATTCAGAACTGAATTGAATGGCATGGCTAGTGACAACTGAGTTTCTCGGATGGGTACTTTTCCATTACCAAGAGATTTTTAGGAGAGAGTTTTTCCTTGATCAAAACCTTCCAGCAGACTTTCAAAAATGGCTTGGAAGCATGAACTTTGGAGAATTCTAAATTTATTTGCTTTTTGGTAAAGCTTTCTTGCAGTCCTGTAGCAAAAATAATGTCACGTTTTCCACACGTAGCGCTTTATCGCGCTTATAGCAGGACGAAGCTTTTCTTCTAGACTATTAGCGTTAATTCGATAGCGTAAATCTCGAAGATTTTGAAAGTGCATTGGCTTTTCGAAAAGATTCTTTACAGTGTTGTAGTAAAGATAATGGATTTGTGTTTATGCGCTCGTATTTCCTGCATGACAGAGCTCTTTCCACACTATCAGTATGCATTCGATAGCGCATGTTACAAAGTTCCAGACTGTGCTAGTTTCTGAAAAGACCGTTTTACTGTTACCTAGTAGGGAAAATGAGATTGAGCTACAAACATGCCGCGCCTTGCCTGTCGTTTATGGCATGCGAGTGGCTGTGCATCAATAACGTGATCGTTCTATCGTCTAGCGCAATTTACACGGAGCATGTGATCTTTGCTATCTGACTTATGGTTTTTCTTCGTTTTAAGGAAAAGCTTAAAAAATGTATGATTACGATACTTTATAATCTACTTTAGATCTCCATATGCCTTTCACGCATGGGCTTAGGCTGTTTAGGCTTAGCTTAGTAACGGATCTATTTGTCGATATAAAATTCGAAAAGAAAAGAAGCCCGAAGTGATAGAATAAAGTTTGTTTGCAATTCTCTCACGGAAAAACCTAGAAATCTCTTCAAAGAGGCGATAAAATTTTCAATGAAATAAGGAAAATGTGCGTGACAACGGATGACGTTTGTGACACTTTTCATCTTCCTTCTTGCAGTGATGTAATAAAGCCTGCACAAATTCAAAGATTTACGTTATCGAACGATTCCTAGTGCTTTGAACGAAGAGCTCTGTCTTGCGAAAAATAATGCACGATAACGCGCAATGCGTGTGAATTAGAATTTTAATTTATCTGCTACAGCGCTGTATGAAACCCATTCCAGGCAAACATACTTTTCAATTTTTCGAAATTTACAGTATCTGTTGTACATTAGAAAACCATTGTAGAGGTTAGTACTAAGATACAAATACACGATGAGGAAAATTTATGTTATTTTCTTCACATATTTTAAGAGTAAAAAATACTGCACAAACAAATGATTCATTCATTTGATGGAACAGTTACGTTTGTTAGATTAACTGTAATAACAATAGATAGAAAATTGCATGACAGTTCCTCGTAATTGCCTCCTTTGGCCTCTAAACATTTACGAAGTTGCCTGCGAAAATTAGCAGCGCTAATCGCACACTTTTCCCACCGTAATTTCGTACTGAGCGCCTATCAAAGCCATTTTAAGCGCATCCGCGGTAATTAACCAAGTATTTGATACTTTTTCCTCCAGTATGGGCCAAACGTAATAATCCATCGGATTGAGATCCGGTGAGTTTGATGGCCAAATGATCTTGTCCGAACAGCCTAGAAAAACACCTCTTCACATAAGGCAATCGTTGAACGGGTCGAATGCGCAGGAGGCCAGTCCTGCTGAGGCGTAAATCCGTCAAAGAGAAAGTGTTGAATAGTCCAAGGCCCCAGCACGCTCCGTAAAGCTTGCTGCTAATAGCTGACAGCGTTGATTATGAGTTTCTGTCGATGAAGACCCACTGCTTCTATCCGGTGGCGTGAATGTCAGCCCAGACCATCACAGAAGCCGAAAAAACGACTGTGGCCCACGGTTTATTTCAGTACTAACGCACTCTACTGGCACTTCTTGAGAAGTTGACATCAGTTTTGGTGAGTGTGGAGTGCTTTGATCGTGGATATCTTCTTACCTGTGAAAAACACTTTTGACAAGCGAGCAACAGCTATCAAACGAATCATTCAACGAGGCTTTTAGCCTCTTTATCCTTCATCTTTTTATCCAAAAATAAGCACGAGCGATCTTGTAGCTGCGCAGCTAAAGCTATTTTTGATAATGTTTAGGATGCTCTACTCGCTGATTCCGATCTTCTATGCCATTTTGCACATCTAACGCTCCGAATTTCGTTGAGTGTTAGCAGCGGACATTCTGAATGTTCTTCGGAGTGGGAGGTAGATTGACCACTTTTCGTGGACCGTTCGCACTCCCTTTAATATCTTTGTTAAATGTTTCGCGGCTCTGTGGACAGTTGTCGGTTTGAAACCGTTTACTATAACAATGTCGGCCGTTTTCACTCTTGTCTTGTGCACCTCAACTACCGCTATACGTTTGTTTTCACGGAACATAACTTGAGCAAACTGAAAATAGACAAGTGGATGAAACACATTGTAGACCAACATCAAATAAAGACTTCTATGACGTTATCAGAATCAGATAAAACATTATTTCTTGAGCTAAAATCAACAAAATACAAAATCATCGGACCTTTTCTCGCACGTTGTAGATGTCACACACAGTGGACATCCGACGACGCTTGCCCAGAATGAACTCACAATATCCCAAATCTCACGTAGCAATGTATCCATGATTTTTGAATACTTGGCTGACACAGAATGTTCACTTGACAACGTAGTCATTGCTCAAGAATAGATCAAAGATTAATAAATCAGAATATCGACTCGAAATCAACGTCCGCATGAAAAATGAACCCAACAACTTTCTCTTACAGCTTGTAACAACACACTGGTGGCCTCTCCCCTCCCCCCCCCACTATAAGCAAATTAGCGACTCTGAGGAAGGCGAATCACCAAAACGATGGCGATCGTTTTGAGGACGATTTGGAAACCTCGCGGAAGTTCTATGTGAAAAAGGACTAGTAGAAGTATTTTCATTTAACCGCTTTTCACGGTGGATATGATGTTACAGATATACTCAGTGATGTAAAATGATGTGCAAAACTTTTGCGTCATACGGGAGTCGAACCCATATCTCACTCCCGTAGAGCGTGAGATGCGGGTTCGAGTCCTGGCTGACGCAAAAGTCTTGCGCATCACTGCAAAGTGTGACAATTGGTGAAACTGAAAGATTTCTACTACGTCTGACCATTGCAGCATTGCAGCAATTACACGGTCGCGTGAATCTTTCATTGCGCTAGACTAAGTTTATTGAGAAAGTTGGATATTCGTAGAATTTTCAAATATAAGCTAGACGAAAAAGCCAGTTAAACCCAATTAAACCAAGAAGATTAAATGGTATGCAAAGAATCGACTTTAAGCGGTAGTTGAGCCCGTGTTTCACCTTTACTGAGGGCGCCTGCTACCCCTCACAACACCAGGCCCATCGGTTCACGGCCACTCTTTCTACGATATGAACTTTCGATGCTGTTAGCAACGAAACCTTAACAAGTTGATCTGGTAGTACATATCGGCATAGAGCCCAGTAGGGCTGACAGTTTGTTCTGTATGTACAACCTATATCTCTTCTAGTTTTTCTACTTTCTAACAGTGGCGCGATGCTATCATATTCATATAAGCACCAAAAAAAAAGCAAAAAAAAAAAACAAAAGAAGTTAGTACTTATCCGAGCAATACACTTTGCTCTCGGCTGAACTCAGATACCATAAGGACTTCTTGAGAATCATCAGGATTACTACTACGACTTGGCAATAAATGATCGGCATTGGTTTTAGTCAACAGTAAGCTACACAGATTACATACATCAATAGACTTTCTCTGAGGACTTTTACGTTTAACGTCCTAAATTGCTGGCTGTCCAAGCTACACAACGGTTGTTGAATGTGAGGCCTCAGAGAGAAAACACGCATACTGGTAGTAACCCTTTCGGGATGGCGGTCGCTAGCGGCTGGCGGGCGGTTTGGACACATTCGAAGACGACTGGAGGGCAGGTTTTGACTATATTAGAGTTTCAAAATTTCTAATATTTTTCCAGCATTTTCGCACTGGTATGACCATTCATATATTTCTTAGAGAATCATCGAACCCGCGTTTCATCTATACCGGAGACACGTGGTACTACCACTACATCACCGAGGCATTTGCGCCACCACTCATTCTTCAACATCTCTATATTGGCTATCAGCTCTTTATATGTCTATTAAATACTAGAAATTTCAAATACTAGTTATCACACTGGCTGTCAGCTCAACTGAGTTTATAAAGGCAAATCGCATACCCGACCAATCCTGTTAGAGGGTGGTGGCTATATCGAAGAATGAGTGGTGGAGCAAATGTGCCTCTGTGGTATAGTGGTCAGTAGCACGCGTCCTCGATATGGATGGAACGCGGCTTCGGATCCTGTCTGAGGCTGCGCTTTTGCTCATCACTCAATTCTTTTAGGATTATATTCAGGGTAATTTTCAATGAAACTTATAATAGAACCTAACTGTAGAGACTTCAGCAAAGCGTTTCAGTAAAACGACGCCGATGCTTTTCAAAATCGCGTATTCTTGACAAGGAAGACCGCATACTCGCAGAGATAGTTCGATTTCAAAGTGAATCAAGTGAGGTATACGACGTGACGGACAATATTTCCTTCTCCATCTGTGTATGGTTTTCTTTTGTCATCGTGGCTTCTTTGTTACAACAACTACAGGTGTACTCGCTCTTTCCATTACACTGTGTAAACCGTATGCGTCCACCTTTGATGAGACAATAGATAGCGTGTAAATGGACGAAAAAGCTGTGGAACTCCACATCAAATTTACAACGGTTTTGTATCGAATTTCCGTAGTAATTATACTAGAATCGCGCAAATGTAAATATACCCGAAAATCAGATGTAACAGTTCCCCATAAATACTCATATATCTTAATATTGAGGAAGAAAAGCTAATCAATATATGAATACAAGGACAGATAAAATCCTTCTTAGCTTTTTGTGCATTATTCAAAGAACGTGTAGTGATTCCCAGAACTGACTTCCTGCTGATCCCAACACTGATCAATATTTACTATTTTCTTTCCAGAAATAAGATGACAATGAAAAATAGAATTTCAACACATGCTTAACAGGAAAATGGTAAATAATGTGAAGAACACCGTGACAATATAAAACAACTTTTTACTGACACCGTGCAAATAAAAGCAGACAAGAGAATTTAATTATAGATAAAATCACATTTCAGCGTAGCCAACAGACAGGGTACGTCAACACTGTGGAATAAATAGAATAAAATTTTATGAAAGCGTTTTAATGAGATGCACACAACATCCATAGAATGCTCGAATGAGGTAAATGCTTACGAAGTGGAGAACAGTATAAGTATAGTTATACCGGATTACTAGTAGGACTGGTGGCCGGAGTAAACTGAGGCGCTGAGCCCTCCATTCTGAAAAAAAAAAACAACACATAGCAGTGCTGAAAATGAAGAAAAATTAGAGATCTTTCGTCATATCACTTATTTCACGTATTAATTCCCCATTGCCTAATGAGAAGCAGACTCCAATCCAGGTTTAATTTCTTACAACACTCGCCATCCCATATACTGTTCAGATTTCACTTCTTTCTTCTTGCATTCGATTCGTCTCCTCGCATTCATCGTCCACAAGGTCTTCGATATCAACACTCTCAATCGACTACGCTGAGTGTTAATAGTTTGGCGTCGATTCCTCTATGCAGGGGTATATCTCAATAGAAGAAACTGAGTGATCCAAAAGGCACCGTGTTACTGATGAGGTAGAAAGGCCGAAACACGTGTCTAGTACTCTATGAGTGTCACAATAAACCGATGAAAGGCTTGAATTTTGCTGCCAGGTTTTCAGACACTTCACATATTGCTTCGGTTGCTGCTTAGATCGAACCATCGATTTGTCTATCATCTTGATTTCTGATGAACTGCACCACTAACTCCACTGCGCTATCCCGTCCCCAATTACAACAATAGCAAACTTGAATTACAAGGAGCATTTGGTCAGAAACAACGCCGAGAAAAAGAGACTGAGCTAACCTCGATGTTTTCTCACCATCAATGAGTACTGTGGTCAACGCAAGTATTTGACTATTTGGTGCTGCTCTGAATAAAAGGATTCCCAGACGGAGACACACGAATGCAGTTCCAGCGCATGCCAACTGAAAATAATGCTTCAGTTTTAATAAGCTAAAATCTGGAAGCTCTCGGCGTTGATCAATCCCTGAGCGATGCGCTATGCATTCGACTTAAGAAGAGTCGTTTGAGGTGATCTGAATGCATATCTCTAGCCTTTACAAAGACTTGCGCGGTGGCCGGCCAATGTACCAAGTTAGTGTTGTTACAATCCCAGATGAGAGTGATACCACTTCGCCAACCTCGAAAGGATGGAAGGCTTGCCGAGCCTCAAAAGCGGGATTGAACCATTAACCACGTGCAGGGCGCACAGCACCTCTAACCATCGCGCCACACGCGCCCTTTCAGACTGACACTGCAACTCATATCATGTACAGTAGTTGTAAGCCCATCAATCGACTTTCTAATGCTATCGATATAAGGTGATTAGTCACAATCTCGCGCTGTAAATGTTTATCAGCGCTAATCCGAGTAAAATACTGCAGACCAAGGTGCAACCTATACGACTGTATTTACTGGCGACAAATGAACACCACAAAGTTTCGGCAGCAGATAGACCAATCAAGTTGATCTAGGAATTCCAAATAACTCACCGACAAGAAGAAATACGTGATAATCAGGCGTACTGTGAACCGGAAAGAGTCGAAAAATCCAACCAGACATATGAGAGTATCGAATGAGAACAAGAAGAAGAATATAACAGAGAAAGCAAACACCTTGAAAAAAACCAATTAGGAGTTTGAAAGAAGACTAATTTCACAAAGCAGCAAAAGTACCGACTAACCCATAGAGTGCATGGGACGAAAACGTTTATTCCGCCTGGTAATTGCAGAACCTGAAAACTCGGGTAATGAAACAGTTTCACATGGAGGTATTTGAAATTCTCATGCGACAACACCTAACTTTGTTCAGCAGGAAAACTAACTGGAAGATTTCCGCTGCCCCTGCTAATAATCACATATGATTCGTATTGTTCACTTCACCACTTCAGAAATAATCACATTTCCTCTGGCATTCTTCGCCATATGATTGTTTCTCTAACTCAGCGGATTGTTAGATTTTGTTTGACGTTCAAGCTCTATACATATGACTTTTCGTCTTTTGAAAGGTATCCACTACAACCGCATGATCAGAAGCAATCATGTCCGCCATTCTTCTCTAACTTTTTTCGCCAAAGCCACCTTTTCGTATGGACGGCGATTCGGACAGGTACGAAAAGCGGCTGGCTGGCGGCTGACTTACTAGAGATACCTATACAGAGATCTGTTCAGTGATATTTTATCATCGTAAGAATTAACTCTTAACGAACCATGAACCCAACCTTCTGCGTCTCTAACAACGCGAGCGTGTTGCGTCTAACAATGGCGTCTAACCCCAGTGTGCGATTGTTAGACGCAGGCACGCTGGGGTTAGACTCCACGGTTAGGCTCAACACGCTGGGGTTAGATGCTATTGTTCAACGCAACACGCTCCATTGTTACACTACGCTGGAGGTTACAGGCGCCAACGGTTGGTCCGTGGTCCGTAAGGGCTAACACGTTGCGAATCAAACGCATGTAATTTCATACAGCCGATCGCTTGCCGCCACATGTCAAGCAACTGCCATTGGCGCGCGCTGCAATTGAAATAAGGGGATTGATTGGTATACTGGGGTTCTGAGGAGACATTATCATTACTGAACAATAAGATATCATAAAGGGAAGTTCTGTACAGATAATACCCGTAGAAGACACGCCCATGTGTCGTAAAATTTCCTTCGTTTCAACAAGAAACCGCACGCTTTCAAAAACAAAAAGCATATTGCCAGCGGTTCTATAATATTTTTTTGCTATTTTATCTACAAGTTTCCACTCATTCGAAATTTTCACAAGGGAAAACCTCAGTACCAAGCCCGGCTTCTGGAAAGACCTTCATAGCACTTTCTACAGTGGCGGAGGAGGGGAAGAAGTTGGCCATAATTTGTTTGCACACTACTCGCGATTCGTTGGCACCTATATAGTGAGATTTTGACTTTTGAGACCTTTGCCGCCACGAAAGAATGGATTCACTGAAGAATATGGTATGAACGTAGTTTCAGTGGAAAAAGTGTACATGCTGTCCTGAACTCTTGCTTTTCAATACGAAAGCCACGTCGAGGGATAGAAACGTACTTCCGACTCTTTTTTTCACATTTCTTTCGGTAACGTTTCCTGATTGTGATTTGAGAGCACATTTTCTAGAATGTACACTTTCAAAAGAAACTTGCATGAGGTTTTTAAGTATGCTTTCTGAATAAAGAGCAGAAGAGCGCGCATTTATCAATTTGAGAGATTTGAAGACTTTTTCCTCTCAAAAATGCGTATTTTAGAGAGAATATCTCTCAATGCTTCACTACCCACAGCCTTATTGAGAACTTTTTTATTATTTATTGACGACAAATTTCCCTTTAGTGCAAGACAAACAGCTAAATTTCATTAGAAAATACAACATTGACATTGAGAGCACGCTAGCCAATCGGCGACCGCATCGCGTGCGCATCGAAATTATAAACGCGGTCCTCAATGTTAATGAAAATAAAGTCTCTTCCTCATTCAATCTTATCAAATGAATACCAGATTTTATTAAAGCTAGCAGCGCTAAGCTTCGTAGATCGTCCGAATAACGCATATAAGCGTGTATCGTTTTCGCTACACGCCGCAGCGAAAGAGTTAATCAAGCGCTTACACTCGTTTACGGTCGATTGCTGACAGCTGCGGTGCCTTATATCGAAGAAAGAGTTGTGGCACAGTGGCACCCGGTGGTGTCGTGGTAGCACAAGCCTCCGGTATGAGTAGAACGCGGGTTCAACTCCCGCTTGTGGTTCAAGTTTTGCATATCACTCAGCATCATTGGATATACTCAGGCTCGTTACCATGGCACTATATTCCAAAGCAACGAAATCCAGTATGCAAGGATATAAAAGAGCCTGTAGTCTTCCTCACCAACAAGCATCTCGCATTGGCAGTAGAACAGACGAAGAGACCCACTCAATCGTTTCTGCGTTACTACAATGCAGCGTGGAAGTGTACAGGTTGCTCAGTGGTTAGACCACCAGAGGTCATACAAGACTTCGGTCTCTTTAGGCTCACCACCAACAGGTGTCACATTTCTCTGGAAATCGCTCTCCGATCCACAAAACTGATCACTGAATTGCCTCCACTGAAAACCCTTAAATTGGACGCTTCAGTGAAACTATACTGATATTACTCCCTTCGTTTCGAGTATTTCTTGATACCACGCTCAACTTCCAATACGTCTGATAGCTATTTTTGAGCCATGCATGTGGTCTGTTATGGGCATTTATACAGTGCAGTACCCATGTTTCGGCCTTGCAAGCTCCTCATTTGCACAGAGCCTTTCGTCTGAGTCAATCTCTTCTGAAGGAGAACTCCCTCATATAAAGGAATCGTCGACGACCGTTTTACACGCATCTATAAGTGAGAAAATCACCGAACGGACAGTGTTGTACACTCGATTGCTCTTGGCTGGTAACCGTGAAATATCATACCATTCGTCTCGGGCGTTTTCTTTCATGTAAAGGGGTTTTCCTCGAAAGGTATTTGGTGCAGACGAAAAGCACCGTGCAACTGCGAGGTGCAAGGCCGAAACACGTGTATAGCACTGTGAGAAGTTCATCTCTACCAGTAACAATTCACATGCATGGCTCAAAAACATACTACCAGGTATAAAGTCAATATTCAGTACAAAATCGACTTCTACTATCATTCATCGACACTCTTACAGAAGTCCTCTAAGTAGCAATCGAGTCCACGTGCAAAGTTCAAAGGCGGTTGAGAGGCAAAGAATCGAATGGAAGAAGTGTTGGGATCTACTTTGAGCTTTCGGATCATATAGATGACAAAGTATCGTAGAGAATAGCTTTCCTCGATAGACGACCTGCCAACATTTGTGATGGATCAGCTATCGCCGGATTACAAAAAGTTTAACATAAGCAATAGTGTCTCAGCAAAACAAACAGCTGGATGATAATGAATCATCACTTGTATCAGCTGTCGTCCCATTGATCGTCAAGTGACCCGAGCGGGTACCAGCAACACTTCCATTTCTCCCTTTCGCGTGCAAGAGTAGTCCAGTGGGTCCTCGCTCTAAGGATTCGCTGAGCATCATATCTTTATTCTATAGCTTTCGTGAAGACATCGCACCAACGGGTCGATGGTCTTCCTTCAGAGCGCTTGACGTCCCGAGGAATCCAGTCGGTAACGGCTCTCGTCCATCGGTTGTCGTTGAAGCGCATCCACGTGTCCGGCCCACCTAATTTTCGATGTCCTGACGTGTAAAACGGCGCTCTGATTTTCGATCGTTGACGTAGGTCGGAACTTCGAATCCTTTCTCTCATTTGCGAGATACGGGATACTCCTAGCATCGACCTTTCGACTGCGCGTTCGATAAAGCCAAGTGATCTTTCATCCAAATTACGTAGCGACCAGGTTTCTGCTACATACGTTAGGGCAGGAATAATCGTCGAGTTGAAAAGGTGGGTGTGGAGTCGGATGTACTTAGTCCTCTTCACTACATCTTCGATGCTCTTAAACGTTTCCCAAACCGCTCGTTTCCCTCCTGCTCAACTCTGGAGCTAGGTCGTTCATCATGTTGATTTCACGACCTAGATAAACGTAACTGGAGCATTCAGAGATTGTGTTCCGTTGAGCGAATTATTCATATCAAATTCGTATCGTTACGAAGCAGTGCCACTCTGACAATCAAGGTGGTTCGGCAACAACTGGGAATAACTTTTGATCAACAAAGCACTTTTGAAGCTTACAACTTTGAGAATTCACAGGGCCGACTACGAGTAACATCGGCATAGTTAAAATTAATCGCTAGTTTCTTCTGTTAAGCGGTTCCGAGGTATTAATAACAGTATTTATTGAATATCAGCGATACAGTACAATAATACAGTGTAGTAACGCAGCACAAACAGTACAATAATTGTACAGTGGCACGAGGCTCGCCTTCTTCACAGCCTGGAAAGGTCAAATTAATCCGCTATTCATTCAGTTAGCAGAGACGTAAGAAACGAAGATCGGATGGCACAGCTTCATCCCAAAACACTAGCCGTTTCAGATGTTTTAGGCCTTTCAATTATCCACTAAGCCAGCTGTTCAAAGTCAATGGATAAGTGAGGCTATATGTGACTCAGGGTGGAAAAATTAGCCTGAGGTATGGTGAGAGGTCACGCGCTATTACTAGGCACTCCTCTTTGCGGTTCCTTTCTGGGTCTTTATCATGCACTGACTATAAGCGGCTGTTCCTCAATGAATAATTGAAAGGCCTAAAGCAACTAAACGTTGAGTGTTTCAAAATGAAGTTTTTTACTGCGCCATCCAAAATTCGTTTCTTACGATTTCTGCTAATGTTATGGAGGTTCCTGAGTGAGTGGATTACGGATCAATTTAACCTTTCGAGGCTCTGAAAAGGCGAGTCTCGCCAAAACATTAGCCACCGTACGATTATTGTATTGTTTGCTAATATTATTGTACACATCGCGGGTTTTCATAAATACTGTTATTAGCACTCGGAACTGCTTAATAGAAGAAACTTGCGATTTCGAGAATTCACGAAAAAAGGGACATGCTCTGTCGCACTACCACTACACGTCACTTTTATGTAGCGTTCTTTCGTATTTAGATATGTCTGCAGCCAGGAATTCCGAATGAAACTGAAACAAAATTCTCGAATTAAGAAAATTTCGAAAGCAATAGCAACTGATTACATACATGAGCACTAAATTGGGAACACCAATACGCTGGTATACAAAGCCCTGTGTAGTCATTTTCTTCTCTTTGGTAATATGAGCCTTGAGTCAAAAAAAAAACAAAAGTGGAATATATCATAACTTTTGTTTCGAGTGCTTTCTTAAGACCACAGCTCAAATTTCAATACGCCTAGCATTTATCTTTGAGCCACGCATGTCAGTGGTCTGTCAAGGAGGGTTGACTTATAGAGCCCCATACACGAGTTTCGATCTTGCGATATCGTCAATCGGCGGTTACCCTTTCTCGTTATTTCACTGGACATAGAGTGTAAAACGTTCGTCGTCGCTCATTCTTAGTGTGGGGACTAGAGCTCCCACACAGGATTGGCAAAGGACGAGAAGGGGTAACTGCCCGACTGACGAGATCGCCAGATCGAAACACGTGTATCGGGCTCTATAAGTTAGCCCTCCTTGACAGAGCACTACATGCGTGGTTCAAAAAATGATTATCAGGCAGATTGTAAAAAGTGGAAGAGATATGCGTCACGAGCCAAAAGAATCGGAATTACGTCTCAAAAGAAACGACAGAACTTTCATCTTACACCAAAAAAAAAACTGTTTTATGCCAATAGTTTTTTCACCATATTAAATGAGACTGCAGCGATCTGAGCTATGCTGACTCAAAGTTACAGTTGAAAGAGGCCAATATTTCAGCTGAGTTTTGACACCTATGGAGGTCACGTCGCTGAGATAGCGCCGCATTATCGCACAGAATGTTTCACGGAGAACTGTAGAGACAGTATTATAATTCTGGAATATAATTTTGGCTGATCAAACCTTTCGATTCCATCCCATGATGTGGAACAAATTGTAGATCAAAGACGAGAAGAAAAGTGTGAAAGCACAAGCGCTTACGAAGCTTACACCTTCAAAGACGAATGGAGCAAAAAGCACCAGTAGGACGATGAATAAACTAAGCCCCTGGAAAAATTCTTCATTAGGACTCATCTCAAGGATATACTATGACAATTTGATAATCAATAATCTACTAATTATCAGTTCTTTAGCTGATATAGCCCTATTGGGGATCGTGCTCGTAGTACAAAGCGAATATAGAGTTCACCGGGTTTCCAAGCTTTTAAAATCGAACTATATATATTTCATCTGATAGCTAATGGAGAGTAGATCGAGATAGGAAGGGTGAGAGGAGAGGTGACGTTCTATGCAGTTCATAATTCACAAAAAAAAGATTTTCCGACAGAACTCATTGAGCCAAAAGTCAGCCGCTATTTATCAGGTTTCTTTTCTGTTATCTGGCAACAAAAGACATCTCCTGACAAGATTTTATAGATGCTTTCCTTGGACAAATAAATGTTTATTCAACAGTTTTTTTTCAAGATGTGTTATATAATCATGTTGAGAGCAATTCGAGCAGACTAAACCGATTCTCGGAGCCCCTACTCTGACGCCTTGATCTATATTGACGCGTTCGCTCATCCGTTTTTTGAAAAAACTCTTTTATAACGCTGTAGCATTCAGAACAAAATCGTGTTTTACATTGGCCGCGCGTTTTCATTATTACTTCGCTTGACACCACGAAAAGCATATGGGCGTGCAGGGAAAATCTTGCAGTATCAAGGCCATATGTTGTGCCGGAAGATTCTGTCAAAGCGGAGAAAAGATCTCGAATCAAATGTCGTAAACTGCACTCCACATGTGTAACGCGTCAATGCGATCAGTCGATCGCCGTATGTAATCGACGGTCAGCATTCTTTCAACCCCACCCACTCCCTTTCCTTACTGTGCCTGGCCTACGATCTGGTCAAAAAACAAGGTCCGCATATATGAAACTCAATCTTATCCTCCCTTCTACACAGCGATGAAACGAAATTTCGAGAAAGCAAGCACAGCGTTGAAATCAACGAAATTTAAGCTATCGAATGGTTGCTTACAAGACGAGAAAAGTGCTCTGGCTCTGCGAGAAATATGCGCGTGTGAATCACAAGTGTTTTCTTTTCGCTACAGCGTTATAAAGACTTTTTCAAAAAAATGGGCCATGTAGCGTAGTAGCCAGAGATTTGAGCTTTCGATTGATTATTAACACCCTAATGGAAAAATTCTTATCCGAGATAAATGGATCGTTTTTTTTTTCATTTGCTGTCAGATAACAGAAAAGAACCTAGCTCTCAATTCATTTTAATCGGTGTGATAAATCGTGGCCATTCTTACAGATTATCCATAACCACAAAAAAACAGAGCACAGTCTCTTCTAGATTCCGTTTCGCTCAGAACCCCTCAATTCTTCCAATTATCAAGAAATGATGCTTCATTTTCTAGACGCCAGCACGTTCACGATATCACGGAAACAGCTCGCATCCCACAAGACCACCCAGATAGGAAGAAAAGTGGGTGGTCCCAAGTGGGATTAATGACGAATATGAAGGCTTTTCATTCCTAGAACTTGTCTGACTCAATCAAAGGAAAAGACTTGTAACAGATCTCACTCACCGTCTGTAATGACATCAAGAATCCAAATGGTTTCTTGCTTATGAACGCCCAATCGGCATTTGTACGGGTAGCGTCCATCTGAAATTCCAGCACGGATATTATTCTCAGAGAATCTACTCATCAAAAATGTATCAAAGCAAGTTAAGAGTTATTTCCAGAACAGATTTCACAACAGAAATCACCCATGAAATCTATGGCGATGTGTCAGAGAACTCATTCATGTCAGTCAGAGTAATAAATAACCCAGCTGAGGACCACCGTTGATAGGCACGCGACGTCGCGACATCGCTTGCGCGGTAGTCACAGATAGGCAGCACCTGCATGTCCGTGCATGGATGTCTGGCGTCTGCGCCTGCTCTCCACGGGTTGCGACGACGGGTTACAGCAGCTGAGTGAGAATTAACGTCGCGCAGCTTGACACGAAACGTATCATATAGTCTCAAAAAATTTAACCCTTTTAGGACTATGTGGAAAGTTTCGTACTAAGCTGCGCGACGTCAAATGCCGCTCAGCTATTGTAATGGCGGCGTCGCAACCCGTGGGAAAGCGACAACGCGACGCCGCCTACCTACCAACGTTGGTTCTCAAAAGGTTAACTGGCTGGCTTCCGTGGACCCGGGGGCGTGTCCAACGACCCTATCCCCTCTGCCTCGATTAAATGCCGACTACACCTACCATTCGTTGCACGACCTGCAGCTAAGTTTGATATGAATCGCGTGGGGTCTGCGCTGGCGTTTTACTGCTGTTTCTTGATGTTGACGACACCACACTTGCACACACGTGCAGGTCGTGCAACGAAAAATAGCTGTAGCCGGCGTCCAATCGGGGCGGAGGAGGTGAAGTCGTTGGACACGCCCCTGGGTCCACGGAAGTCATTTGCGATAACAAGCAAATGTTAAAGATATAATATCATCGAGTATACGACGAGGACAACAGCGACGAGCAAATTTCAGGAAAAAGAGATATTTACTTGTAAATTCATGTTAGAAGTCTGCCGAAAAACTCTACAACGGCAGGCAAGAAGAGAAAAAAGAACAAGAAAAAAAAGAAAAAAAAAGAGTCATGGGTGATAGAAACACTATATCACAAATTACTGGTAGATCAGACAGGGCTGCACTCGAATATGAAGAGACAATATTCGAAAAAACCAGTGAGGGCAGGCAAAAAATCGACTCTAGCCGGGAGCTGAACCTGCGGCGTTTCAGCCCTAGTAAAGACGCGTTCAATCACTATGTCACCGGGGCCACCGCTTTGCTATCACTCCTTCTTGATATGAACTGTCGAAGCTATCAGCAACCGACCCGTCGCGGGTTCAACTCCTGGCTGGGGTCAATTTTTTGCATATCCCTCAATATTCTTGGATGTAAATTCAGAAAATCATATCCCTGCTAAAAGCATAAAACCAAGAGTTCATATAGATTAGAGCAACTGAACTATGAGACAGTCATCAACAGAACAGATCCCAGATCGATCCCGGCTGATGCAAACGTTTTTGCACAGTACTCCACATTATTGGGGATATTATAAAACCATTACACCGCAAGAAACGGCCAAATAAACGTATTGCAATTGAAGAAAGAACGCAGTTTTACACTTCATGTTACAACTGGTAATTTCCCAAACAAACAGAGGAGTAGATCAGCAGTTAGGTCATATGTAAACACATCCAACATTTGCATATATGCGTACATATATGTACATACACGTGTATACGCATATACGTATGTATACGCATATATGCACATGTACACGAATATATGTCTATACGTTATAGACATATATTTGTACATACATAGGTCTATACACCATAAAATTCCATAGATAAAGGCGGTTTGATTTCTGTAAAAAACGGACAAATAAACCGGCGCGTTTTTTGGTAAGGAAACATTTTACCCTCCTCTAGACATTTTTTCCAAGACTAAAAATAAATAAAAATCGCTGAAAATTACAAAAATTACTTAAAATTAAAAATACCAGATAACTACTAAGATTCAAGCAAATAATCGCTGTAAAAACAGTCAAAACAATTACTAAAATTACTCAAAATAAGTAATAAAATTCAAAAAGTAACGATTAAAGCAGTAATCAAAATAAATACTAAAATTACTTGAAATAACTACTGAAAATGAAAGTCAAATTATCCTGAAATTACATAGATAAGAGCGGATTCTGCTGAAAAGCAGTACATAGCAGTGATCTTAGTGATTTTCTATTTATTCCTATTCTTTGAGAATAAAAAATTCTAAAGACTCAGGAAAATATTTCCTTACCGAAAAGCGCGCGTGCTTATTCGCCCTTTTATTCGCAGAAATTAAACCTCTCTTATCTACGGAATATTAGGGTGACCTCTTGAGACGTTCCTCAAGCAACTTTTGAGACGGCCGTGTTTATACATATATACACAGGTGTATATATGCACACATATATGTGTATATGTGTAATGTATACACCTATATACACACATACACGCCTTGTTGAGTACATACAGTTCAGCGCAACTAAACAGACATATCACCATAACAATAACGTAAACAGTTTACTACTTCCTTCACAACAATGAGTGTGGAGACCACTAGGAGTGATAAACGTTTTCGCAGTGATTCTCCGATGGCCAGCGGATCCGACGGCTACGAAGAGCGCGGCTGGGCGTTCTCTCTGCTCAAAAAAAAACCTTTAGAGACGTCTTTTCGGCGTCATTACATCATTTGATGACGATAAAGTCCCTTTCAGACTAGGATTCACCCGATAAGTACCAGATTTCCAATGCAGATTCGCAAAAATCTTCGTGAGCCGTCCGAACAGCACGAATGCGGCGTGAGTCGTTTTCGATACACACCTTTGCGAAATTATCAGCAACGTTATTATATAATGATTCCACGGTGCGTGTCCATTATAAGCCGACAATTGAAAAGCCGATCTCATTCGCTACAGAGGAAGTGTTCGAAAGAGTGTTAGTATCTTTCGTTTCGAGTATTTTCTTAGGACCACAGCTCAAATTTCAGTATGCCTGGCAATAATTCTTTGAGCCACGCATGTCAGTGGTCTATCAAAGAGGGCTGACTTATAGAGCCCGATACACGTGTTTCGATCTTGCGATCTCGTCAGTCGGGCAGTTATCCTTTCCCGTCTTTTGCCAATCCTGTGTGGGTGCTCCAGTCCCCTCATTAATAGACCACTGACATGCGTGGCTCAAAGAATTATTACCAGGCATATTGAAATTTGAGCTGTGGTCTTGAGAAAACACTCGAAACGAAAGATATGATAATATGTACTAGCCAAGAACAATCGAGTGTACAACGCTCTGTGTTCGGTGAGAATTTCACTGGACATAGAGTGTAAAACGTTCGTCGTCGCTAACTCTTATTGTGGGGAGTGAAGCACCCACACAGGATTGGCAAAAGACGAGAAAGGGGCACTGCCCGACTGACGAGATCGCAAGATCGCAACACATGTGTCGGGCTCTATAAGTCAGCCCTCATTGATAGACCACATGCGTGGCTCAAAAAATGATTACGAGAGCGTTAGTAATTATTCAAAAGCTTAATTCTCGCGCTACAGCTTCACGTGGTCAATTTTCAGATATGCCTTTTTTGACATCGTTAGAAAAGGATGATCTATGTGTTTCACACACTCGTATTTTTTGCCCGATGGAGCTCCTTGTATAGACTATTAGTGATCGTTCCATAGCATAGGATCCAGTGATTCCAAAGCTGTGCTTATTTCCAGGAAAGAGCGTTTCTCTGCGGTTTAGCAGAGAGAATAGAATCGAGTTTCACACACTCGGCCTGCTTGTACAGGCTAATGCACGGTCGGGGTTGTGGGAGCTGCAGATTCGATACGGTCGCCATTCACGATTCATCGATTGGCGCTTTGAACACGTGTGATTTTTAACATTCTATTAGGAAGTTTTTCTCCGTTTCGAAGAATCTCGAGATAAAACGTACGACTTTGATACTAAAAGACGATCCTTATATGCTCGTGAACTTCCTGAGCTTCAAGCAAAGTAGTAGTTGTATAACGCAGCTATGTGAAACATAATTTTATTTCAAATTTTATATCGTTATGAAAGGGTTTTCTTCAAAAACCGGCCATGTGCCGCGCTAGCCAGGAATCTAAGCTTTCGAATGATCACTAACACTCCTATGAAAAAATCTTGTCCAGCGAATGAGATTGGTTTCTCATTTGACGCCCTATATTGGACAAGCACTGCCTCCACACTTTCTCTGAAATCGATTGACAAATTTACCTCATCTCGTCAGAGCAACTCCGTTCTTACCGCCACTCACTTGTAGCCTCTTCTTTTCTGTCTCAAATATCGCTATCCCTCCGCTGCTCTCTTTTGACATGCTGACAATTCGATCTACCTAGGAACTTTCAGTCTTCAGATTTCAGATTCCTTGTTTCCTGTCAGAATTGAAACATTGAAGACTCGACGACGACGACCCAACGTGGTGCATCGCAGGTGGGATAAACAGCACTAAGTGAAGGTCTGGAAAATATTCGATACATAAGAGACCAAATTTTGAAATAATTATTTGTGACATCGTAGCAGCATACTTTAGGCCTTTCATGAAGTCTGCTATGGCATTTGCAGTGCTAGACGCACGTTTCGCCTCCTCTGGCTGGTCTCATCAGTTGCATGGTGCCTTTTGATTCGGCGGAATCCTTGTAGAGGAACAAACCCCCGAATATAAGGGGATCGACGCCGAAGATGTTACACTGTACGTGTAAGGTGGTGAGATCACACACTGCAGTTGTTAACAGTCGATTTCTAATGGCTTAAATTTCAAGCGAGGTCTTAGAAAGAAGTCGACTATGTTGGTATTACAACTCTTTCATTAACAATAAAAACATCTGCCAAGCATGAACGGAAGGGCTTTTCAGAATGTTTCTTGAACAGATCTCTAAAGAAAAGAGGTGGAAGTGGAACTATCCATTGAGTATCTGCAGCGCGGTAACTACTAGAGAGTGCTACTTTACGACAGCTGAATTCCTAATAATAGGTTGAGGAGAAAGTTTCCGGAATTCGCTTATAAAAACTTTATTTATGCATCAATTCAGTTCGAACAAAAGGCAATTTAATAGTCAAAGTAGTCTCCTTCTGAGTCGATAACGTTCAGCCACAGGTCTGGCAACATGAAGATCCCGCGGCGGTAGAAAACACTGTCCTTGGAGTTGAAGAAATGTCGAAGAGTTCTCGTCGCATGTCACAATGTGCTGCAGATCCAAGTTGCCTCGACGGTAGCGCTCAGACAGTTCAAGACAGATCTCAAATCGGGTCGTTTGCTGGTCCATAGTAAAATCATGTGGGACCCATTTTGATTTCAGCGATCGAAGTCCTGCTTCGTGGAGAATCGTCAAAATTGTCTTCTGATCACAATCAAACTCATCGCCCAACATTCGTGAACTCAGCGATGGGCACTCTTCGATTCGGTCAAGAACTGCTTGGCGGTTGACTTCTCATGGACGTCCCGATCGTGGCTTGTCAGACAGACCCTCATTTCTTGCCTTGAACTCCTTGAAGTGATCGTGAACAGCTGTCTTTCCAACAGTTCCTTCGCCCCATGCCTCATTGATTCGACGAACAGTGTCAGCGGCACTTGTGCCCACTTTGTACTCGTGAAGCATCAACAGTCGTTTCTGTTCGCGGTTCAGTTCCATCTTGCGGCAGTATAGAAGAGTTATATATCAATCGATGCGCAAGAAAACGAGCTTTCAAACCATGTAAAAATTGCATATAAAACATGCGAACATGTTAAAGTTATGGACAAATTCCGGGAACTTTCTCCTCAACCTATTAGAAGTCTTATCAAATAAACGCTCTTTTTCACCAACAGCATCGAAACATTCTGTCGCAAAAAGAGTGATAATAGAAAAAAGCCCCGGTGAAGTAATGGTTAGCCCGCTATCCCCGAAAGGATGAAACGCAGGTTCAACTTCCGGCCCGAGGTCCAAGTCTTCCATATCTCTTAGCACTTTTGGATATCGCCTCATATTGGATTCGACAACTCATCATGGTCGTAGGTGTTCTTGGATGCCGCATCGATATCCCCGTGGTAAATCCCAGGACCGACTATCTGTTAACCTCGGTATTACTCGAGCAACTCAATGTTTTTGCATGATAAGCAGATCCGAGGTTGATAACAATAGCAATGTTGATTACACTCCTAGCTCTCGTCCATGGAAAACTCGGCGCAGCTGGTCTTCATAATAGTATAATAGGATATTTTGAGCATTACAAAGGCCTGGTATGGCATTCCTACTGCTAAACGTACGTATCGACTTCCTCGCAAGCTTCATCAGTAGCTCATGACAATCGAGAATCAATCAATCTGAAAGAACGCCACATTAAGTGATTTCTCACTTGACGAAAAGGTATACTTCTTCGGCGCCGCTACCGTTAGTTCTAGGAGTAAAGTGAAAGGGATGCGCTAATGCTGAGGCTTGCGAGAAAGCCGAAACGTACGTCTAACACTACAGATGCCATATCAGACCTCTGAAAGGCTTAGAATATCTTATGAGATTCAACCCCTCGCGAACGATGAGGGTCAATTTAATCCTCAAATTTTCAGAGCTCTTTTTCCGCTATGCAAAGCTTTTTGTCTGGAATTTAGATAATTATTCAAAAGCTCAAATCTCGAGGAATCCCGTATTCTGCATGGTTTTCAAAAAGGCCTCTATAGTACTTTGTAGCAGCAAAAATAAGATTATGTTTCACACTCGGTTTGTCTTACTCGCTCAGCTAAAGTCTGTGGATTGCTTTTGGTTGGACTACATTAGGCAAATTTGATAGCTCACATCTCGGCAAATTTGAAGCTCAAATTGGTTTTCGAAAAGATTCTCATAGTACACTGTGGGAGCGAAAACAAAATCATGTTTCACATGCGGAGTTTTCCTTGCATATTGGAGCTACATATGAACAAAAAGTATGCAGACTTGTAGAAAAAATCGTGTTCGATCAGAATGGCAAAAAGAACCCAAAAAGTTTCCCGAAACAAAGAAAAAATCGCTGTTGAAGAACGAAAATCGCACCGCAAACGGTTGAGTGAGGTCTCGTGATAGTCGGATAGAAGGTCTTCATAATAGCTGGTGAACCATTGAACAACAAAACGGCTCTGAAGAGGTGAAACGCGCCGAAACGTCAGCCATTCTATCATTATTATGCTGAGCTACAATTGTAATCAATTAATGCTGTTGTCGTCAGCTTAGGATCTGCTTATCAAGGAAAACACTGAATGGTCCCAAAGTGCCATCCAAGCAGAGTACCACGACGTTTCCTTCCGAAAACAAGAATAAATGAAAATGAGGACTTCCAGTACGACAAACGTCCGATCTACGAAGGTTGCCGACTCACTGTGGTGATGACATGGAAAAGTCTTCCGATGTCGTTCCAGACTTCCAGGAAAGAACTGATTCATCGAACAAGAGTGAGTCATTCACACCTACGTGGCCATGTTCGGAGCAGTTTGCTGGATACATATCGGTCTTCACCAAACCACTCACAGCAGTGAAAGCGAGAGGAGCACCTCGTTTCTGGCTTAGAGAGAGAGAGAGAAAGAAAGAAAGAGAGAGAGAGAGAGAGAAGAGAGAGAGACCCGGAGAATAAAGTAGAGAGGATTTCTTTTTATGCGATCCGTTTAGGCATAAAGTATCGGATCACAATCGCAGTATCCTTGCCTTCCATTCATCTCCTCGCATTCATCCTCCATCCTCCTCCTCCATTCATCACCCCATTTCGCGTATCGTTTCAGATTCTGCTTGAGGAACTCCTCTTCTCTACAAATATTATAGAATACTGGTCGAGACCATTCTCCTTGCAATGTAGGACTACGCAGCAAAGCGAAGGCATTCCCCGAGGCGTTCGTTGACTAACTGCAAGAGAGTGTTGGGGAAAGGATCGCCTTAATGCCTTGCTTCGTGATGAACCACATCACTAGCCACTACGCTACTCCGTCCCCAAGCACAATGCATATTTACAATAATACACTGGATACGTAACACTTCATAGGCCTCATAAACAGAAAAAAGCTAAGACTAATTGAAAAAGGAATATGCAGATATTGAAGATTACTCAATAACGATAAATGACTGTGTGTCCTTCGTGATACTATAAATATATACCCAAGGGTGTTGCTGAGTGATACGCTAAACTTCTGACCACATGCAGGAATTGTATCTGCGTTCCAGCCATATATGGGAGAGGGAAGAGAGGACGACGAGGACTAGGACGAGATTGACGGGAGGACGAGAACGAGGAGGACGAGGACGAGGACGAGTAGACGAGAACGATGAGGATGAAGAGGACGAAAACGAGAACAAGAAAGAGAACAACGAGGAGGAGGACGAGAACGAGAAGAAGAACAACGCGAACAAGGGCGAGGAGAACTAGAACATGAACAGCGAGAACGAGGACGAGGAGGACGAGAACGACAACGAGGAAGACAAGAACGAGGACGAGTAGGACGAGTAGGACGAGGAGGACGAGAACGAGGAGGACGAGGAGGATGAGAACGAGGATTAGGACAAGGAGGAGGAAAAGGAGGGGAGGAGGCGGGTAAAACTACTACATCACCGAGGCCACCACCTGCTATCGCTTTATCCTCGATATGCTCTCCAGCTGTAATACTTCTGCACACAAGTAGTCCAAGCTCATATAACAGCGGTCCGAAGAATTTATCCCATTCATTTCATCGATTTTCAGTCGTCTGTGAGGTTGGCTGGCTCGTCTATCGCGTTGTCTGCGAGTTAAAAATCTGGGGCTGTCTCATCTCTAATAAAATAATCAAAGCTGGTCGAGCATAATTCCTCAGACCCCTGAAATCCTCAGAAAGGCAAGCAGTGGCTACTCTGTGACTTGTGACAATACGAGACGATAACGGCTCCTCTTGTAACAAAGACTACTGTAACTGAATGAGCAAGGACGACGCAAACTAGCTGGTAGTTCTTCTAACATATTCTCAAAATCGACTCCTAAATTAATTCTTAACCCAGAAACGAGGTGCTACGTCAATAGCTGACGTTTCGACAGTTCGCCTTCTTCGGGACTTGATTTTTGCGGCTTGATGCGATTGAAATTCTGGTCTGGTAATCTTTTCTAGAGGACTGACAGAGGTGTTTTGACTGATTGGTTTGTAGACAACTTGACCTTCCAGACTCTGGAGAAGGCGAGACTGCCGAAACGTCAGCTGTTGATTAAAGAATAATATAACACCTTGTGTCTGTTTTAGGAAGAAAATCAGGAATTACTCGAGGATTAGTATGAAACAGTAGATCAAATCAGTACAAAAACAATGCTGTAAACGTACTGCGGCTTAGAATCGCCTGAGTGGAGATGGATTCTTTCGCCAGCGTTCCAGCTCATCAATCCTTTGCGATAACAGATGCCGATGCTCTAAAAATAGATAGTAACACGCAAACACATAGTACGGCAACACGGGGATCGGCGTAGCACAGTGGTTAGTGATACAGTGTAACAGGAAGCAAGGTGAAAAGTAAGGCGGTGGTTCAACTACCCTACCCAACAGTTTCTTTGCAATCGCTCAACTGACGTCTTCAGAAGCACGAAGAATCCAAGATGCCAGTAGTGAGTGTGAGGGAAGAGTAACAAAGAGCCCGGAATGCCATAGAAATACGGCCAGAAATAGGCTTTCTTTTCCCCAAATCTCTTGAGTCTTACGCCTTTCTATAGCTCAAGATTCAACCCACTCAAAAATCTTAGCTCT
This sequence comes from Parelaphostrongylus tenuis, assembly GCA_019055375.1. Taxonomy (NCBI): domain Eukaryota; kingdom Metazoa; phylum Nematoda; class Chromadorea; order Rhabditida; family Metastrongylidae; genus Parelaphostrongylus; species Parelaphostrongylus tenuis. Next base: position 29,796 of record JAHQIW010001072.1, read on the forward strand.
CGGAAGTGATACAAGAGCGATTTTTGGCGAGAGTGACACCTACTGAGCTACAGCTAGGGTATTTTTCCGTTGTAAGGGAAGAAATGAACATTTGACCTCATTCGCTGTACAAAACTTTCTACATAGGAGTGTTAGTAATCATTCGAAAGCTTGAATCTCTGACTAGAGCCCTACATGGCCGGTTTTCGAGGAGACCCTTCTATAACGCTGTAAAGTTAAAAATGACATTATGTTTCACACGCGCGCATATTTCTCGCTGGACAGAGCTCTTCTTTAGACTATTAGTAATCATTCGATAACGTAAGATCCAAGGATTCCAATGCTGTGCTTATTTTCTGGAAAGACCGTTTTTCTGCAGTTGCAACAGGGAAAATATGATATAAAATCACATATGCGGGCAAGGGGGTTTTGGCTTTTCTACGGGGCACAGGGAGATGTGACCGTTTCAACACGCCGGTAGATCTATTGGCCCTTCGGTGGGCCTTAGGAAAGTACGATTCTTCTTATTCGAGTAGAAATTTTTTCTGGAAACTCCAGATCAAACGTATGACTCTGTTGCTAAAAGATTTTCTCTACACATTCATGAGCTCTTCGTGCACCCAGCGAAGCAATAGTTGAATTGGGGGGCCGATGTGTAACATAATTTTATTTTTAATAGTGAACCGTTATAAAAGGGTCTTTTGAAAACCGGCCACGTATGGCTCCAGCCAAAGATTCAAGCTTTCGAATGATTACTAACACTCCTACGAAAAATCAGTGTACAGCGAATGAGATCGAATATTCATTCGTTCCCTTATAACCGAAGAGAACCCAACTGGCGCCGGCGCCGTCAGACACAACAACAAGGTGGCCTCAAAATGGACAGACTCCCGCTAGCACTGCCATCGGTCTTAGGGTTTCCAAGTTCTCCTCGACCAGGTGCCACTGAAGACCGTCACCAACTAGACTTAGAGGTGCTGCTCATCAAAACGTCGGAGCTCTGAGAAATCCGGATTGTAAAAATAACGACTACAATCCTCAAATGCTAACACCTTACAAGTCTATCAGCTCCTTCCCTTAAATTGTTTCGTACCAGACAGAATCCCACTAGTGCTGCAGGGATTCAAGTCTCCCAATGTCGAGGACAGCCAGGGCTAGGGCGTTGGTGGTTCATTGGCAGAGAGAGTTGAGAGGATGAGGGATGAATCCCACTTCAAGCATCACTAACCACTCGGCAACAGCGCTTCAAGTCGGTAAAAATACAGGGTACACTATGAAATAGAGCCACAAGAGTGCTGCAATACGAACAAAACTTGGGAACCTGACGTTCTACTATACTGATTCTACGACTCCTACTCGAACAGAATTGGAGTGGTACGCAAAAACTCGACCTCGCGGAGATAGATGAATCCGCGTCTTACCAATACGGGATCGCGTCTTACCACTACACCACAGGAGCCACGTTTCTGCTAGCAACAACTATCGGCTTAAGTGGGGTTTAATGCTGAGGTCTGATATGTGCAGGTATTCAAATAACCCAATTTTGAGGATAGCCAGGCTAGGGCGTTGGGTAGTTGATTGGCAGAGAGTGTTGAGAGACTGTGGGATCAATCCCGCTTAAAGCATCACTAGCCACTCGGCGAGTGTCTTAAAGTCAACTGATATACAGCACCTATGTGATCTGCCACTGAACAGCAGCTTCATTTCACAGATTCACAAATAGGATCAAGTTCTTCTCAGGAAATAGTCGGAACAAGGAAACAGTTCCAGCGATACTCGACAGAATAACCGGCCTCGGAGACTTCAATGAGGGCTACAATCCAGGATTTTAAACCCTTTAGGGACGGCAGTTGATCGATTGCACAGCGCGACTCGCAGGAGGTGCGCGATTTTCGTTAATCAATGAGGAGTTTTCCTTTATTTAGAAGGTGAAACCTTAGGTTTCTTGTGTTATTCTGATACTTCATGATTTCCTCTACACGTCTGTGTGCTTTTCGTGCACTTATAACTTTCATATACGATAAAAAAACCTTGGCTAGAAAACCTACTCTTTTTTTCCGCTCACTGTGTCTACGATAACCTTTTAAAAAACCAACGACAGCATGGAATATTCGAGATTTGGGCTATCGAACGGCTCGTAAGACCTTGGCGATGAGCCGCATACAAGCCCGAGTAGAGCAAATAAAGCAACCTGAGTGTGAAACATAATCCTATTTTCGCTGCTACATCGTGATGAAGAGGCTTTTTCAAGAATCGAACAGACTGTTGGAATCGCAGAGATTTAAGCTTTCAAATGACTACCAATAGTCTAAGAGAAGAGTTTTGTCGAGCGAGAAAAGCTTTCAAACGATCGTTACTTCAGCCGGTACACGTCATCCCCCAGGGGTTATTCGTTAGAAACCAGGTATCCAAGAATGTTCAGTGATATGCAAACTCCGAGCCTCCGACGGGACACGAACCCTTGTCTCACTCTTACAGGGAAAACGTGCTAACTACCGTACTACCGGGAACCGCTTTATAATCATTACCAGCTATTAGTTTCACCACATTCTCAGCATGAGGACCTATGAGGATCATTCAATACGCAAATAGTCGTATCAAAATAAGATCGATATCAATTTTTCAGAGACCACACGCGTACGTTTCGTCCCACGCCGCGCGACGTCGTATCTCACTCAGCTACTGTGATGGCGGTGTCGCGTCTCATGAGAAGGCAGGAGCAAACAGCCAGACATCCCCTCACAGAGATGCAGATGCCGACCGCCTGTGACTGCCGCGCAAGCGACGGCGCGACGCCGCCTGCCTATCAGCGGTGGTCCTCAATGGGTTAAAACTACAATATCCAAGGATAATGAGACGCTACTGCAAAACTTCCAACCCCACTCGGAAGTTGAACCCGTGACTCAACTATGACGGAGGGTGGGGCGTGCTAACCATTGTAGTACCGGGGTTACTCTTCTGTCATCACTTTTTCTACGATATAAAGCATCGATTCTGTCAAGAACTAAGGCAACCCTCAGTGGTTCTAGTGAGTGGTAAGCACATATCGTGCATTAAACCCCACTTGAGAAGACAGTTGTTGGTAGCAGAGCTGGGTCTCAGTGGTGTAGTGGTAGCACGCGCCCCCATCTGGGTAAAACGCGGGTTCACCTCCCGCTTGAAGCTCAAAAATTCTACTATCACTCGCCATCTTTGGATATACAACTATAACATCACAACATTGCTTTTAAAGTGCCAATAAAATACAAGAATTCTTGTAGATTAAGAACACAGTGACGGCGGAATAGGAGCCCCTGTACTGCAATTGATTAGTACGCGTTTCCGGAGTCCCCGGAAAGGATGAGATGCGGGTTCGATTTCTAGCTAAGGTTTAAAGTTTTGCAATTGAGAAAAGAGTGTTGGAAACCGGAAAGCAATGAATTTTTGACTCGTTTGACCAAATACTCGAAAATTGGCTTTCTTCCATCATTATCAGGAAGAGACACTACAAGATCCATATTTATTTAGAAGGAAGATCATAATGACGATACGTTCGACATACCTTGAGTGATAGCCATCAATAGTTAAACGTTTAGAACATTTACGATGAGATAATTGTGAGATACCTTAGTACCTTAACCCTTTCGAGGCTGCGGACCCACGGCCTATGTTTCTCTAGCTGGCAACTCTGGAAGGGCTGCTCCACCTTCCTCTTCATATGTTACCACCCGGCGTGGAGCGTCTAACACTGGCACGCTGGGAGTTAGAGATGAAGAGGAGGTGGAGCAGACCGTTCCAAGTTGCCAGTTCAAGACGCGGAGGCCGTGAATCCTATGGTCCCGAGAAGGATTAGGCATCCATAATTCTCAAATAATATGCTCTGAGCACGCGTATAAGTCTTATAATAAGGAGATACTTAAGATCAATGCAAATAAAGCCTTCATATTAGATCAAACTAGGAGGCTTGGTCAAATAATGATAAATAAGTAGTAAAATAAGTAGATCAAAAGATACGGAGGTCATCGAATCGTTAAAGAGCTGAGCATTTTACTTCGTTGTGTCAACTGATGAGTGCTCTTGTCCACCTGAAAAAACGAAGACACGGAATTGGACGTGAATTCAACAGCTGAAATTCCTTATCGCCTGAGTCATCAAGTGGGCTGAACGCTAAGGCATCGAATGTGAACGATGTTTGTTCTAAATAAAACCACAAGAAAGCTGAGATACGAGCAAACTCACGAGCCACAGGGGGACCGAACTAGCCCTTATCCTTTCAAAGGTTCATGCTTTACCACTGCGCAGCTCCTCCTAGTACTTCTAGCAGTCGATTCGTCCTCTCGCATTCATCGCTTGCCTATGAATTTCGTCTTCATGAACGTCGTAGAATATGACGAAATCTCTGTGCAATCCCGAAGATAGCCAGACTGGTTATTCGTTGATTACTTGGCAGCATGGTCGGAGGTGGACAGTGAAGGGGGACCAGCCCCGTAAGAAGCATCACTTTCACTCGGCTACCGCTCCTAGTTTTACCTACTACATCACAGAAATCCATGTCCTGCTTTTCTCTGAGTCACGTTTTGACGGTATCCGTGCTTCCGGCAATCAACTGCTAACCAAAATGATTTGAGAAGACTAACCCTAGTTACAACAACCCCTTTGCAGGTCTTGACTAGGAATATTCCGCTCCTTCAGACCGTTTTTTTATTGCTCCTTAAGGCTATTTGGCCATTTTCCCACATAGAGAGCCAGACAGCAGGTTAAGAGTCTCAAGAAACCACCCCAAAGCGTCTTTATCGATTACTGATTTCTGAATAATTACCGATTTTAATACGACGTCGTGAATGATTGGCTAGATTGATTGAAAGATGGCTGAGGAAAGGCAAGGTAAGTGATGCAGTGGGTAACACAAGAGCCCCTGGTAAGGGTAGCCGTGAGTTCGAAGCCCACCTGAAGCTACGAGTCCCGCTCAAATCGCAGCATTCTTGCGTCCTGTAATTCAACATCGCTCCCTACCATGGAGGAAGAAAAACATGGGGCATAATTATAGCAAAACACCACGATGCTCATTCAAGTCTGGGCGAAGAAAAAATCTTTAGAAGCAACTGAGCAACTCTTTTTTCCAGCAAAATCTGAAATGTGTAGAAGATCATGCGGACTTCTCTCGCCTTAGATTTCTCTCATGTGCCAAGCTCTTCTCCCTCCCCTTTTCTCCCCATTGCACTTCCGCAAATGTTCTAGGTAAATTGTGATGAAAAAAGAGCTCTATCAATTCAAATAACCAAATTTACCTTGAAGGAATTCCAGGTTCGAAGCGCTTCATCACCACCTGCTGTCATAACAAACTGACCACAAGGTGACTGAACAATGGATATGGCTCGCTCCGGTGTGTGCCCTTAAATGAAAATAAAATCAAAATAATTCCAAAAAAGAATATCTGAAGCCTAAACGAGGTTGGTACGCCAAGGCTCATACACCGGTGTTTCGGAGGTTTCGTCCCTCCGCGTCAGTGACCCCCCCCCACATCAAGCCCTGCATTGTAGCAAGGAGGGAGGCGTATGTGGTGATGGCATATGTGTACATGACACTGGTCCATCACCACTGTTCAGGTCGATGGATTTCAGGCTGTTTTGACAAAATTAATCCATAAGATCGACTGTTGATCCGAAAAATTGAATCCATTCAATCAAAATAAAGGGTTTCTTATCATACTATAGTACTCGTTATAGCCCGATAAGCAAGAAGTGTGTAAATTTCGTAGGAACTATAAATCCATACGTACTCAATTGGTCCGGTTACGCGAAAAGAAGTTTGGAAATAAAACAGTTGAGAGAGTAACATTATTGTGTTACCAGAAGTTACTAACTTGTATCTCAACTGATTAAACAACATCGGAATACGAAAATATTCAACAGAAAACCAGTAGTCTCACCCGACAATTTCGCAATTTCCGCATAAGTCGGATGCTTCCATATTACAAGTTTGCCGCAGGCGTGAGCTGACATCATCTCTTTATAATCGCTGTTGAAGATGATGCCATTTACCTAAACGCAACAGCCATCGTATAAGGAATTTTCATAGATTTCACATGAGCATCCACTTTAAGCGGATCTGCGACAACTCGTAGTCGACTAATTGACATCAGTGGGTAGCGGTTGAGCGGAAGAACATCTTGAGTTTGTCAAATACTTCGATAATGACCGTACGATAGTGTTGCAGTGGTTTAAAGTGCTTGCGATACAGACATGGTTGATGGTTCGATCCTGCCCCAAGCCTTACCAGATGTTTCATCCCTTCGGGATCAGTGATTGGTGTCAGACTATATTGGGAGGATAACAGCACTGACTTGGAACACCGAGGGACACCATAAGTGACTGTAAAGGCGTGTTTTGCTTCCACAGTTCTAACGATGTTAAATAAAGTCGAATGTGCGGAGCATACCCCTGGGGTTGATCTACACTAAAGGCTTTATCCATAATTCTTTTGAGGGCAAACACAAAGTCTTGGTGAATAACTGTAGAAGGATAGAGCTCTCGGCATCGATCAAGGCTTGTGCGATACGCTATGTAGTCGACTCCACCCGAAGCATCGTAGAAGTGATTGAGCATTTTTAGCCTTTATAATGACTCACGGAGGTCTACAGGTTGAGCAAGTCAGTGCTGTAATCCTTTCTATGATGCTGGTACTAATTCGCCGATTTCGGAGAGATGTCAAGGCTAGACGAGCCTCGGTCCGGTATCGAACCATCGACTGTAGAAGGACAGACGAGCCAACTTACAGCAGATCCCGTTTGTATGCTTTTTCAACATCTCTCCACTATTGACGTTCCACAGTTTGATCGTTCTACATTCCATTCCCCACCAGTAGCAAGCAAACTTGACTTGAAATTACTGAACTGTACTGCCCGGACTGAGCCAATGTGCTCATCAAGAACGAATAGACTCTCCTAAAAGTGGAAAAATGCAGCATCTAGACAGAAAATAGTGAGAAAAATGATTGAATCTAATTACATTACCGAAGTAGTTAGTTCCTAGTCGGGTCTCGTCCCATACACGAACCGTATTATCTCCACTTCCAGATGCTAGCTTGGTCTGATTTGTGGGACCAGTGTAAACCAACAACTTCCCGATCGTGACCATCCCAGACTCTGCAACACTGAGAGATCAAATAGGAGAATAAAGACAACAATCCCACGCGAGAGCTGAGTTGCAAAAGGAAAAAACTGTAAGGTCACAAACCCAGTGACATGTTGGGATACACGGACGTCGTGATGAATGATTTGTCCCGATTGATAGCCGGCCGAAACAACTGCTCCACGCCATGAAAGCACACCTCAAATGGCATTAGTTTATAGATCTAATTGATTTAAATGCTAGAAGTAAATAACTGATGAGCCACCGCATCGAGACTGTCGAGGTGGTTTCATCGTCCGTTAGCTCAAGTTTCCCATTTGTGGAGGACAGGGGCCGCAGAGGATCATAGAGCTGAATTCGACCAGCAACACTCGAACGCATAGATTTATTATCTGTTTTAATCCTTTCGAGTTCTTGGACTCACGGACCCTGCATCTCTAACTGGGAACTCTAGACAGTCCGCTTCACTTTCTATGCATCTGCAACTCTCAATGTGCTGTGTCTAACAATGACGGGCTGCTGCGCACAACAGTGGCACGCTGTTGCATCTAATAATGGCACGCTTGGAGTTAGAGATGCAGAGGAGGTGGAGCAGATCGTTTTAAGTTGCCAGTTGGAGACAGAGGTAGTGGGAACACGATCTCGAAAGGTTCAACGACTTCTGACTAACCTTCAAAGAACCGTCCTTAAATCCAACAGCAAGAAACTTCCCATCTAATGACCATTTAACTCCTGTTATTAAGTTCATCTCGTTGCTTTCGTCCAATTCGAAGAGAAGCTAGACATAAAGTATCACTAGTTCAGATAACTCTAAGAAAAAAAAACATTATCTGACTGACTTGTATTTCACCAGTATCTGCGTTCCACAGGTATAGAGTGTATGACAGGGCGACAGCGACCACACCACAGCTGCTCCAGTCGAGTACATTCATATAGTAGTCGTCTGGAAATGCATGTAGTATCACTGAAATCCATTTTCTGGAGCTTTCTTTTGCCCTCTGACCGCTGGTACAGCAACGTAACCAAACAACAAATTCAAGGGTGCTGAGTGATATGAAAGCGCTTCGACCATACGCGGGAGTTGAACCAGAGTTTCAGCTATTCAGAGGACGCGTGCTACCCCAATACACACTCAGGCCACCGCTCTGCTACCACTGCTTTTTCGGGTGTGGGTTAAATGCCGCTTGTGCTTACCAGACCAAACCCGCTAGATACGGGTCTGTCAGCTTCGATAGTATATACAGAAGAAAGAGTGGTAGCAAAGCCGTGGCCTTGGTAAGGTCGTCGTAGCACACACTTCCAGGTATGGAAGGGATGTAGGCTCAAAACTTTCTCACGGGAAAAAAAGTTCTGCAAATCCTTGGATATACAATTATAATATTACCCATAACACTGCTATAAGAGTGAGAAAAAATTTTGGAAAAAAAAAACTTAAACAAATGGCTATTTTGAAAAATAGATACAGGAGCCGTGGAAGACATCAATGCTGCTATACTTCATGGATTTTGAGGTAGTACCTTTGAAATCCGGTGCATCTAAAACCCGTTCCGGATGTTGTGGTATGTGTCGCGTCGCTTTCTTTATGGCAGACACCGGCTGTATGCATGTTGAGTAGAGAACCTGAAGTACTATGTACAAGGAGAATCAATCAGAAAACCGACCTCTCGCTGAATCCAGGAATGAAAAACTGAAAACTATCTCACAAGCCGCCGTTTTCTGCATGTATAAACAATGCTCGATGTCCCTTTCATTATATTTGAGCCAACTTGTCATGTGGTCTGGTAAGGGCTCTTGTACAGCGCGATACACGTGTTTCGTCCTTACAGACTCGTCAGCCGGGCAGAACCCGTCGTTTTTCGATCTTTTTATAGTTTGTTCTCTCGGGAGCCTTACACTACTTAGAGAGTCATCGACGACGAACGTTTTACACTCTATGTCAAGCGAAATCTTCAGCTAACACAGAGTGTTCCAGAGCCTTTTCAAGAGCCCTTAGCAGACCACATGACAAGTTGGCTCAAATAATAATGAGAGGATCTCTTAAAATTTGAGCGTGGTCTAAACAAAGCACTCGTAATAAAGGTATAATGCTCGAAGGTTGTTATTTTCTTTGAAAACGATGGCTAACATCTCGGCCAGATCACCTTTCTCAGAGCCGCTAAACTGCTTATATGGGGAAGGTCATTGGTATGTCGCCATACACTGGGATAGTCCTTTGAATAATCTCATCTCTGCGGACGGCGATATAGTTTTCGATGCACAACTTTCTAGCTGTCTTTTGGAGCCGGAGAAGCTTTTGACTAAAATGTCAGCAGTCCTTCGAATTCCTGGATCTCAGCGATTTCAACACTGCGATCGGTCTCTCAAAAAGACTTCTGCGCGCGCTTGTAGCAGAGAAAATAAAATGTTTACATTTGCAGTACTTTGTAGCCATGGCTAAAGTCTGTGGGAGGATTTCATCAGACTCTGCTAACACACATTCAATAGCACAAATCCCGGTGATTGCGAAACTAAAGCAGGTTCTTGAGGAAATCCTTATAGTGCCCTAAACGAGTAAAAAGAAAATCACGTTCCTTACTCGTGGTTTTCCTTCGCTTATAAGTGTTATACATATACAAAAACTATACGAGCGTGTAGGGGAAAATATCCCGTATCAAAGCAAAACAAAAAAAACCTGTATGTTTTTTTCCAAAATAAAGAAATAAGCTTCATTGAATAATGAAAATCGCGCGCCGCTTATGATGATCGATCACCACTCATCCGTGAAGGGTTTAAAGAACAGGAATAATCTTGGCGTGTGGGAACAAACCGGTGGTTCTTTCCCATATGAGAAGCTTAGTGGGGTCTGAGGAAAAACGAGTTCGCCGGAACGCTAGCCATCGCTCTTTCAACTTCGTGAGAGCTTCGTGTAAAAAAAAAGGACATTTTACAAGGGACTACTTCAGTCATAAATTTCCCTGAGATTAATTAACGAGTAGTCAGTAGATATAGGCGAAAATAATACAAAATAAAACAACACTATGACACTTCTCTAGACCTACGGATTGCCAGAGTTGGTAAAATCGATGGAATGACTGCAGTTACGGATGAACGCAGCTGCGCTCGGATGTCTCTTGTTGATTACTGACTTCACCACGACTCTAACTCTCCCAGGAGAGCTTCGCTTACCTTCGCTTGATTCAAGTGTCCCACAGCTGGAAGCGGTGCCAGAGTCTTCTTGTAGCACCAAATACGATCTTCCTCACCAACGTCTGTTAGATTACCAGCAGATTTAACTGGAAAAAAGGCCGATTAAAAGAGATATTTTGACTGCAATGTTGCAATCGCCTTTGAAATCTAACAGAAACGTCACTATTGATCGACAAAAACAAGACTGAAAGGTGCAGAAGACATCCTAGGAGATCAAAGTTTCTCTCCTTTTTTTCGAACAGCCGATTGTAGTATGCCTCTTCAGCGTTTGTCTTTCCTATCAGCAACTTCATTACTCACTCTGATTTTCGAAGAAATTCTATTAACCCTATTCTATTCGCCTACGTGAACTACTGGGGCTTCTGCTATATCATGCTACATATACGGTCACGTGTAGCGCAGTGGCCAGAGGTGGCTCAGCGACAACACGTGGTCGAGCAATTGAAGGTCATGGTTCGATCCCGTGCTCAAGGCTAACCAGCCTTCCGTCTCTGCGGGGTCGGCGAATTAGTGTTGAACCTGTCTGGGAGGATAGTAGTACTTACTCAGACATCGGTAAGCCACCGCGAATCTTTGTAAAGGTCCGATATTCACTCAGTCACCCCAAGTATGCTTGATGCAGTCGATTGAATGGCGGATCCCTCAGGCATTGAGACAACGCCCGAGAGCTTTTCCTTATTTGATACCATTATTGTCACTACCTCTCATCATGCGTTTCAGTTCTTCTCGCTCATAGCTTCTAGGGCTTTTAGCAGGAGTTACAGGAGCAGAGTTTGATGTGTTGAATGCGGAATCTGCTGGCTGAAAAAGATTATATCCACTGCATAATCACACAACTGAGCTCACATATATATTGCTGCTTTAACCCTTTGAGAACCGCATGTTAGAAAAACGTAGCACGTCGCGCGACGTCGCATCTCGCTCAGCTAACTGTAATGTGGCGGCGTCGTCTTTTGGAGCAAAGCAGGTAGCGTCGCTCACCACGTTGCGAACGACCTGCAGATGCTTCCTGCCTGCGAGTGCCGCGCGGGCAACACGCGACGTCGCCTGCTATAAACGGCGATCCCCAAAGGGTTAACCATTTTTCACTGAATTATAGAAATCGTGCCAGTGTGAAACCACCATATGTATTGAATAATTACGCGCTCACTAACCTGACTCATGAGATAGTTGGCTAGATCCAATTCCTGCTCACTCATTTTTCAATGGGATAAAGCGATCTCCTCCTAAGCCCGTGCCTGCGCTCCCTGCTGCAAAGGCTCGTGATGGTGTGACGTCACGCCTTCGTAAGCCTTTCTGGTGGTTCTAAAAATTCATAGTTTTTGAATACTCTCTAGAAATACATTCATTGAGGTAGCCCAGTCTCTCAGAGCACATATTGCAAAGTAAAACCAACTAAAATTCTTCTAATCAGACGCATTTAAGCTGCCATACGATGTCATATCTACAAACTGCGTCTCTCGTAAAGGCTGAAATGCGGGTTCGATGCTGTCTGGGTTCAAAGTTCTGCATACTATTCAAATTATTGTATTTGACTGACCGATCACTCTTTCCCAGCGCTGAAGGACCGATTTTTTCTCATCGTACGTTTAACTCTATTGTAATATTTTATGCACATTTTAACCTTTCGGTATCGCGTGTACCACGTGTTGATAGGCAAAAACGTATCACGGCTTATTGATGTATTTACTGTTCTTGATTCTATTTCATTTTATTTGACCCGTTAGCACAGCTTTTTATTACTGTGCGGGTCCTCACTAATTCTCGCATTCAAATCTTAAGCTGCTCTCACAGAACGCCACAAAAAAAGAGTTCTTTTCCGTTATAAGGAGACAGATGAAAAACTGAACTCATTCGTTGGACAGGAACTTTCAATAGAGTATCCGTAACCATCTTGAAAGCTGAGACTACTTGGCTACAGCCCCATGTCGCCGCTTTTTCAAAACACCCTTTTATAGTGCTGTGAAATCCAAATAGATAAGCTATTGACGCGCATACTTCTCGCCGATAGAGCTCTTTCTTCGGACAATTAGTAAACTATTCGATAGCGTAATCGTTGCTGATTCCAACGCTGTGTTTGTATCCTGAAAAGACCGTTTCTCAGCAACGGAACAGGTGGAGTCAGCAACGATTACGCTATCAAAGTGATTACTAATAGTCCAAAGAAAGAGCTCTATCCGGTGAGAAATATGCGCGTCCTGCTACGCAAGGAATTTCCCTCTGAAACAACGTAAGGAAAGGCTTCTTCCAAAAACCGGCTTTACGAGGTTTGTAGTCAAAAATCTTAGCTTTTGGATGATTATTAACACCTCTCTATAGAAAGTTTCTGTCTAGCGAATGAGGTCGGTTTTCCATTTGCCCTCTTACATAAAACAAAAGATACCTTAATGCACATTTTGATCCTTTCGATATCGTGCGTGCCATATGTGAATAAGCTAGAGCGCGTCGGCTTTATCTGAATACAATTACTTCCTATTTTTTTATTTTCAATTTATTTTATCTGGCTCGTATCACAGCTTTTTTTTTGGCCTGCGGGTCTCAGTACGTCTCGCGTTCGGTTCTTTGAGATGCTCTCATAGAGCAAACAAAAAGAAAACTAAAGAAGTCAAGCTGAGCCAATATCTTTCCTATGATCCTGCTAGAACAGTTTCAAATAGAGTGAAAGGATTCTAAGACGAGCATGACAACGATGAGATCAAGCGTGGTCGAACGAAAGTTGTGCTTCACAAGTCACGTAGAAGTCAAATCAGAAAGAGAACAGCTAGCCGGGTTTCACAGAACATCTACGAGTTCGTCTGTGATCTATTTATGTTTTGAAATCACTGTCTGGCCAGTGAATGAGACCAACACTATACCAAAAGGAATGAACCAGACACGGGAACCGTCACACCCCTGAAAAGGTTTGAAAACGTTTACGAAGCTTTGACAGGAGGTGTTAGATTGCTTACGACTGAGCACTTCGTGTAGTTCTAGCCTTGCCTTGCATGCCATCCACCTTGGTCCCACTTCAAGCCAAGAGGCTGGGTCCATGTCCATTTGGTTGAGAGTGAAGGATTTAAAGTTGAAGCTCTCATCGTGTAATAAACCGTTTAAGGGACACACCATACATTCGATTCAACCAGACATCATTAGAGGTATCGCATGATACAGCCCATGAGTGTTGCCTCCTCTGGGTCAAGCACAGGGCAATCTAGGTCGATACCAAGACGTTCATGTTCGTCCGTCTTGATCGCCCATCCGATGCGTCGGCCAGAGCCGTTGCTTGATCTTGATGTGGTAGGTGAGTTTGTCGTCATACGGTGCATTGAAGACAATCTTCGCTGTTTGGCTGAGCGTTGATGTCGCCGGAAGAATTGAGGAAATTTTAATCCTTGTTCATAATGAAGAGAGCATGTGGCGCAGTGGTTAGAGGTGCTCTGCGTCACACACAAGATCGATGGTTCGACTTTAAGCTCATGGCTCACCAAGCCACCCATCCCCCCCCCCCCCCCCCGGGGTCGGTAAATTGGACCAGGCAGGTCTCAGACTTGCCTAGGAGGATAAGCAGCACTGACTCGGTTCAGCGGGAGGCCACCGGCGAGTCACTGTAAAGGCCAAACATGCATTCAATCACCTCAAACGAAGTTAGAAACTGAAGACGAATGCATGGCGCCATACCTCCGAGATTGATCAACGCCGAGAGCTTTGCCCTTTTTTGACATTAGAGGTGGTTAAATAGATATTTGGCCAACACAATGACTAGCGGTGGCCTACCGATTCATCAAATGAGTGCTTGAGATCCTCTCAGACAAGTTCCCTGGGTTTAATTTGCCGATCCCGGAGGGATATAAAGCTTGTGTGAGCAGAGGGCGTGAGATCACACCACCCCCCATCCACCCACCACGTGTGTAATATGAGCTACAACGGGAAAGGCAAACTACCAATCACGAGATCAAATTACTTTGCTGAACTTATCGAGCAATTCCATAGAAGCCTTCAACGTGCGTCAAAAACTTCCGTGTGCAGTCTTAAGACAGAATTCCGCTAACCTATTCACTAATAATTTGATGTCTGCTAACTGGTCAGAATTCTCTGTATTTGACCGCCACTTTGCGGTGGTATGATGTTGCAGTATACCCATAATGTGAAGTGCTGTGCGAAAACATCCGCATCAGCCGGGATTCGACCCCAGATCTCACTCTTTCCGGTAGCGTATGCTAACCGTCGCACCACCGACGCTCGTTTTGCACAGCACTCCTTTTAACGCTACAACGCCTCGTCTGCCCAACAGCCAACCGTCGACGGTCTGGTCGAGCAAACTGGTTAGCATACGCTCTCGGAAAGAGTGAGATCTGGGTTCGAATCCCGGCTGAACGCAAATGTTTTTGGCACAGCACTCC
>JAHQIW010001073.1:0-67460 GCA_019055375.1 Parelaphostrongylus tenuis
TCCATTAAACATGCATGAGGATCCGAGTTTTGCTCGTTCAGCATTTTTATGGTAAGTATTAGAAACATGTAGCAAAACAACATTGACCTAAAATGAATTGAACTACGCAGTATTAAACGGATTCGCACAGCATTTGATGACATTTACAAAGCAGATGAAAACTTTCGCAAATAACGTTTAAGATAACAGGCAACATTTCAAAGATATCCGTGGATGATAAATGCAAGAACGAAAATAGTGAGTATGGCTTACCTAGTATAGTACGACACGGTGAATAGCAACTTATATGACATACATATTCTTAGAAACAATAGAAAAAATGCCTCTTACAGTTTATAGCATACTCTCAACTCCATAATTTCAAATAACAGAAAGATTTTGACCAAACGTAAGTGTAATAGCACATTCTTGAAGTGAGTTAGTGAAAACACTGGGGACGAATCACATACTGCGAAATCAATTGGGGACATCCGCAGAGTGAAACGCGAGATGACCTATGATAATGGCCATTGTTGGAGGACTTCCGCCAATAGCAATATTCTTGTGCTCTGCATCGGATACGAAAACCTTTCCAGCTGGTGTCCATAATTACAACATCGGATACTCCGAACAACTCTGTTATGAGCAAAAATCATAATAAATGCCTTTTTTCCATACTTCGTGAATCCAAAATATCTTCGCTCACAAGAAAAAAATTTATGTCTGACCTAGAACATATATCTCTTCCAGCTTATTTCTCCGAAACACTTCGTTTGAATCACACACTATTAACACAACTCCGGCTAACTTTAAACGAAGAATACAGCGTTGATCATACACGAGAGAGAAAACTTACTGTTAACGCCCTTTCTAACCCGATCGGGACAAGGGCCATTACACTTTTTCCCTTAGACTTTTAGTAATCTTTCGATAGCTAAAACTCGGCAATTTCAATACTTCAACTAAATTCTCTGGAGCGTTATTATTCATGGCAGCTATAAATAAAATTAGCTCGCACCTTCAGCGGAATTTTTTTGCTCGGCTATGGTTTGCGGATGACGTTTTTGAATTAGTTTTTCGTATGTATGCGATAGCTCAAAGAACACTAACTCTAAAATTAAGCGTTATTTTTGAGAAGCAATCTAGAGCAAAACTAATGCTTTGCTTCTCATTGAGAGATATACACATTAAAAAACATTCAAACTTGAGGAGAAAATCGTGGAAGAGGGCACCAAAAAAGAAGTTCGACAGAATTCTTTGAAAAAGTTGGAAAAATTTTTCAATTGAACAACAAAAATCGCGAACATTTTGAGGCAGCAAAATAAAATTTGCTGCTCACAGAGTGATTCGACACTACGTGATTTTAGCAACAGAAGAAATCTTTCTCTAGCGAAAAATTTGTGTCGCATTGCTATAGTGTAAAGCGTAATCTTCTTCTCAGTCACACAGCGCATTCTGAGAACCCTTCTGAAAATCAAACCTAATTTCAAAAGGACTAACATGAACGAAGTTTGATTGTCAAATGGCCAGTAAATTCAAATAAAAGTCATTACAGACCACAAACCATAGGCGAGTGGACATAGTGCAACAGGTGCAGAATAAATTCTTTGCGTTGCTGACAGAGCACAAAAAGGCTATTTTCAAAAACGGAGTGAAGCATTAGAAACGCCGTACTGCAAGTTATTGAGGGCTTACTAAATGTTCATGACATGAGCTCCGATCAGCAAAAAAGGGTTTAAAATTACTCGCATTTTCACGGGGGCACACGTTGCCCCGAAAGGGCTGAATGGGTAACATCTCATCTTTTATTTTCTATGTGACCAAAAAATAGTCGTACTATAGACGTAAATGAGTAAATAGTAGAATAATCTATCAGGATATCATTTCTTAGCTTTGGAATCAGATATTGTAATGTAAATCTTTTTGTTCCATACACACTTTTTCCATATAGCACACAAAACTCGTCAAAGTGGATGAATCTCAGAAAACTGTGGATGGTTTTTCCCAAATTGAAGCTACTCGTTTTATGTGGCCCCATTTCATCGCCACTCTCAATAACATGTTGGTTTTAAGTGTACTTTAAATGCTGGTATCTCCATTGATTTATAGAACAAACTTTGATCTGCCGTCCTACGACTATTAACCTCCCATTATTCGTTTACATTGTACTCTGAACACATTTTATCGCGGCTATTTGGAACTAGACGTGTACGATTTTTACATTCTCAACGTAACTCTTTTCGTCTAATGTCAGCACTGTAGCTTCTCGTACCTCGTGCAGCACCCGGTTCTTAGAAAAATTCAACAAGACCATTTTCCTACAGTTGCAGCCTTGCATCAGTATACCGCAATCTCCTGATCAGTACCTGTCGGCGATGCATATCACTTTTGACTGCACCGCATATATCATTGCGCGATTCCTGGGGACTGTGAGTTAGACAATCGAGTATATGTAGACCCGGCTAGAACCGACGAGTTTCAATAGGTGGCTGATCGAGAGATGTGGTATTGTCTATTATAGCTCCCACTTCAGCGAGCTAGGAGCAGATTTTCAAAGCGACGGCTTGCGCAACTGCAACAAACCATTTCTATGAAGTGGAATGCAGGTTCGGGACACACTTGACGCCGAAGTTTTTACACATCACCCTACATCACTGAGAGTAACAATCACCTGTGTCACCTGTCGTCCTGCTGATCGTCGAGTGACTCGAGCGGGTAATAACAACACTTCCATTTATTCTCTATCGCGTTGGCAAGAGTAGCCTGGTGGGTCCTTCCCGCTTTAGGGATTCGCTGAGCATCATATCTTTTTTCTATGCCTTTTGTGAAGAAATCGCACCAACGGGTCGGTGGTCTTCCAGTAGAGCTCTCGCAGTTGGTGACGGCTTTCTGTTCCTTCCTCGAGAAAACAGAACGTTGCGCCGAGGAGGCGATGGTCTGATTCCGCGTGGAACTTAGGAACAACAGCGACATCGGTCAAGCAAAACCTCTGATTTACCAGGATGTGGTCTATTTCGTTATGGTACTGTCTATTGGGAGACTCCCTGTTCACACCTTGAAGGTGAGGCTTTTGGAATTGTGAGTTACCATGGATGGTTTGGGTCGTCATGAAAAAACTCAGATATCCTCAGCCTGCTCATTCCATTCTAGCCCGCAGGTCTTAATGTGACGTTTTTCAGACGATCTTCTAGGTTTAATTTTTGTGTTAAAGAAGGACTATATAAAGTATGTTTCATCAGCCCGAACATTTCCACTATCTCGTAGGCTACAAACCATTACCGTTTTGCGCAGAATTTTCTGAGCCTTCGTTTCGCACGAAATTTGTCGATACTTGCCGCATCATGGCCCGCTCAACAAAGCCTTAATCGCAATTTTCTGCTTTACGAGTACGAATTGGGACGCGATGCGCAGTCTCCTTCGAGAACATTGAACCGTGCAAAAGCTCAAGTATTTCTGTCCAGGCAAGTAGCTCATCGGATGAACAGATTTTGTACCAAAAGAAAGTTAGGATATTCTATATAAAGCGGTAATGATTTGTTGCACGCGAGATGAAAGAATAGTGTCCAGGCTGGTAGCGCATACTTTGTATAGAGTTGCTAAGCAACTATGATCCCTTCGTTTATCGTTCATTGCTCTAGTGTCGAAACATATGAGAAGACCTGATACTAAAATATGATTGAAATTCGCACCTTCTCTTCCCGTGAGCGTTTCAATACCCTATCAGCATGTTTGCCTCTCTCTCCATCATTGAATGTGTCCCCACATACGACCACAGAGGCCCCTGCCACGTTAAGGGGTTCATATGGACCTATACAGATGTTATGGATAGGATATGAGCAGTTAAAACTCTAAACTTCTAAGAAGCAGCTCACCTTCTCTTTTCAGAGATCTACCTCTACTGGCAGTAGTTCGTGAACAGAAACAATATTTCTCGTCTAGTAATCACTCACAAAAGGCAGTTTCTACGGAAAGATTAATAGCCGAATCACCAAAGGGGGCATCGGTTGAAACGGACGTCTCTCCACAGTATACAGACTCGCTTGACTAAACTTTTTCTATCTTATCTTATCTGTGTCTTTGGAATTATCTTTCTTTTTGTTTGCAAAAACGCAATATAGAATCTCTTTAACAAATTAAGTTTAGTCTGAAAATTGGGTCTTTCGGTCTAATAATTAAGTATAAAAATATAGCCCAAAAAGAAAAAAGAAGGTGTTATGTGACATACAATTTGCTCTTCATAAGATGTGGTTCATTCGTTGAATCATAGAATGATCTACTCCGGATGGGCTTTTTCTGCACCGAAAACCCTCTATAGAAGTCCCTTTTGTGGTCTTTTATCACTTAATGCTGCCAATCTACCCTCAAAGCCTTGATCAATAAGTGAATTTCTATTTTTATGGAAGCGCGTGATGAAATGAACCAACCGCAGCCCGCCCCCAGCCCGCCGCGACGGCCGCGAGCGCGCCGCACGCTAAATGCCGAAAAACGGTACATATGGTCGTCAACGAGGTAAAATCTCCAGCAATGAACTTGAAGAATGTATAACCTTCTCTGAAGAATTTTTTAAGGTCCATATAGTACGCTTCGACTTCGCCTTCGTCATAGCTTGATGTTGGTTCCTAAGCAACGATGATGTTCAGAGTCGGCATTGAACTTCATTGTTGCAACCGTAATCGTCCGATACGGGTTGTTGGTTGTTCAAATGAATCGATGTTCACGGTCAAATTCGATTCTGCGAAATGGTAACTCACAATTCCAATAGCTTCTTTCTCAACGGTGAACGTAAGAGTCTCTCAGTGGACAGTACCATAACGCAATAGACCACATCTTAGTGAGTCAAGGGTTTTGCCTGGGCGTTGTCGCTGATGTTCCCAAGTTTTATCCGTTTTTCGTGCAAAGAAGAGAAAGCTGCTAAATTCACACAAAGACGTCCCAGAACTACCATAGGCTGAGAAGTATTCAGATCATCTGTCGGCTCTTGGGAATATACCGTTGCCGACAACATTGGCGAAGAATACAGCAGACTCGTAGAATTTCTTCATGTTAGCGCTATGAAAGCAGAGAGTCCTGAAGCCACGAAGAGACGCACGCTTGTCTTCCCAGACACCTAAGCTGATATGTCAACGTGGAATCGCTCGAGCTACAAGCAACCGAACCTCCACATTGAACTTGCGAAACGCTGTAGAAAAGCGATAAGAAATGACTTCAAAAAGAAACGAGCAGCAGTCATGGCAGAAGCTGCAGAAGCTGGGAAGAATTTGCAGAATCCAGCAAAGTTTCGCGAATTGCAAGACCAAGATGATTGCACTCCGACGCCCTGATGGGACACTTACAGCTTCAAGAAGGGCAATGGAGAAAATCATACACTAGTGCTACTCTTATCTCTTCGCTAGCCACATCCTCTTACGGTCACGTAAATTGAAAGAAGTTGAATCAATCGTTCCATCTGTCCCTCCTTCTGAAATTCGACATACTAAATCGTCGTTGTAGAATAGAGCAACACCCGATTCAAACAGGATTACACCAGAACACCTGGAGAACCTATTGCCAGTTCTCATCAACACCCTGGCTCAGCTCTTCACTAGAAGATTCCCATTCAATGAAAACCAGCAAGACCGTGTTGTTGTTCGAACAGAGAGACCTTCACGACATAGGCAATTATCGCCCAATCTGCGTGCTATCCGTCGTCTACAAACTCTTCACTCGAGTAATCCTGAGGATTGACAGAACACTGGACGAAGGGCAGTCATGCGAACAAGCAGGGTTCCAATTAGCATTTATTACCATGACCACATCCACAGATCACAAAACTCATTGAAGTTTTACGAGAGTACAAATACCGCTCCGTCCCACTTTTATCGATTTGAAGAAAGCCTTTGATTCAATGGAAAGAGATGCGGTTATTGAGGCCTGGGACAGCCAGGGTGTCCCTGCTCGGTGACTAACGATCCTCCGTGATTTTACTGACTTCGTGACTGTATAGGAATTTCTCGACCAAAATATCGTCATTCTACAACAATATTACCATTGACGTAAGATGAGTGGTTCAACAAGGCGATACAATTTCGCCAAAATTATTCGCTGCCATCCTCCAAAATGTCATGCGAACATTAAAATGGGACGATATGGGATTGAAAATCAACGGTTGACTATTAAACCATCTTCGCTTTGCTGATTACATCGTCCTCATAACACCAGGCGTCAGCCAAACGGAGCGAATGTTGACCGATTTCGACAACGCTTGTGGAAAGATTGGAATTTCAACTAAATCTGACTAATACGATGTATACGGATAGGTTTTAAATGCCTTATACACGCTCCACAAGAAAAACATCGTTGAATGCCCCAGCAGCGTCTACCTAGGTCCGCGAAATCAACATAATGAACGACTTAGCTCAAGAGTTGAGCAGAAGGAAACAGGCGGCGAGGGAGACGTTTAGAAGCATTGAAGATTTAGTGAAGAGCAAAAGTACGGCAGACTCCGCGCCCATCTTTTCAACTCGACAATCATCCCTGCCCTAACGTATGCATCGGAAACCTGGTCGCTACGCAAGCAGGATGAAAGATCACTTGGTGTTATCGAAACGCGCAGTCGAAAGATCGATGTTAGGAGTATCCCGTATCTCGCAAATGAGAGAAAGGATTTGAAGTTCTGACGTGCTTCAGCTATCGAAGATCAATGAAGCCGTTCTACACGCCAGGATATCGAAAATAAGGTGAGCTGGGAACGTGATGCGCTTGAACGACAACCGATGGATGAGAGCCAATATAGGATGAATTCCTCGGGACATCAAGCGCTATACACGAAGACCACCAGCCCGATGGTCGATTTCCTTACGAAAAGATTAGAAAAAGGATATGATGCTCAGCGGATTTCTAGAGCGACAAGAACCCAGTGGGCTACTCTTGCACGTGACTGGGAAAAATGAAAGTGTTGCTGGTATCCTCTCGAGTCACTCGACGAACAAAGGGACGACAGGTGACAGGTGATAAAGGTGCCAACTTCTGAAATACGCTCATAATGGGAAATTGGGGAAAATTTAGTGGCATCGCATGCAGTGTACAGCACTATTCTTGGCAAAACTATCCACTGCCTTGTAACTTAGATGTTGATTTTGAGGTATATGTCATGAATTATATTAAAATTGAAAGATTTACCTCGCAATATTTTATTGAGAAGTGCTAGCTGTTAAAATCTATAATTTGACTATATTGTATTGATTACTGATTACATACGCCTGTTCGTAGCAGTGAATAGAAATGATTGCTCTTGATATGGGAAATGAATGATGGACGTGAGTGAAATGTGGAATAAATGTAAATAAAAAAAAAGCATGAAATCGTTCCATCAAAACTGAAGTATGATTTTCTCGCAAGCATCTAAAGTTTCCCTCTTAGAAATATGCTGCTTAGAAGAATCATTGACAGGATTTCCAGGTCACATAGAGGTCAAGTGGATTTATAAAAGTTTTCACTTATAGGACAGTAGAGCAAAGTCTTTTTTACAACTCTATAGAAGCTCCAATTTCTAGAGTCTTCTAATTTCGGAAAATTTCACCGAATTATTGCTGAAATCGTTTCGCATTACAATGCGTAGTACCACTCTTGAAAAACATTTCGATGTTTTATGATTGGTTTGACATGTTTCCACCAAATATAGTTTTATTGAAGTCTCTGTTATCTTTTTTCTTTTTTACTGGTGATTAAACTCTTTTTAGTGAGGATAAGAATCCGAATTTTCATTGGGAAACTACCACATTGTCATTGTAACCAGACGCGCTTTTCGCCTCGCAGCGCGTTGCGCACAAAATCAATGTGGTTCCTAGCTTGTCAAAATCGCTGAGAGGGCGGCATCCCAAGATTTGAAAAGCGTGACAGTTTGAGACCCTTTATATCTGATTGCGCATTGTTAATTAATCATGAACAGGAATAAGGCTTGCTGGGGAGAAAACAAGTGTTAAAAAATCCGTTTGCCGGCCACCTTATTAGACCATTCGATACCACTTTGATTTTTACCTAGCACGCGATAATCGACCAGCAAGCGGGAAACGCATCGATGGTAATATAGCCGCTTTATAATTAAATCTAGATTTTTACTGTCATCAAACAGGGCTTCATTGTCAATAGGACTTCCATGACGCTAATGCTTCCTTCAAAATCCAGCATTTTCCAAGACCCAGATACGCACAAAAATTTGTCGCTTATTCAACAATTTTATGCTACTTTTCTTATATTCATTCATATTTCAATGACATTTATCTTACAGTTACTATGTAAGCAACAATTCATCTCTGTACATGGCTGCAAATAAATCAATTTAATATTCACTTACATGGTCATCCCATAATTATGAAATCAAATATTAGAGCATAAATTTTTGAGAATAATGTCCCCTCATTCGACATAATGCTCAGAAATCACCAAAGCAATTGATAATATAGAACTGTAAATAGTTCGGCAAAAATGATGCTGCATACTGCGTGAGATGCTACTTCAACGAATACTCTCAGCAGTTTCTTGATTATTAGAGCATGTTCGGAACTTTGCTGATGCCTTAGCTAGCAAACGGATCGATAGCGATCTTCTAATCGATAAAACAATAATACGGCGGCGGTAACAATGCACTAAAAATGCATTGATATGGTAATGACTATGGCAAGAGAAAGTATCAATGCATATCAATGCCAACTCAATACTTCGCAAATGAACAGCTTTGAATACAATTTATACTATGAGCTTCTGATATAACTAGGAACTATACCACTCTCTGCAAGTGCTTACACTTTAGCTCATCGTAATATAACGTTTAAGGGTTGCTTAATACTGAATCAATTATCTCCTGCGACGATAAATCCAAGTGTGCGGTGTCTGTGATGGCCGCCATAGTCCTGACAGACATGGCACTACATCGATTTTTCACCATAGCAAACTACTACGCCCAAAATCATTAAGTCTTATCGTTAGCGACTTTTCAGAGTGAAAATCTCCAGAATTGTAATTTCTTTTCCCTATTCACCTCTTGAAAATTTTGCAGTAAACCGTGCCTCTCTTCCCTTTCAGTATATCCTGAAGTTCATGCTTAAGCGTCAAATAACATTCGGCGAGACTTTTCGCATGGCGATCATTTTGATTCCACGTTCTCTGAAGCCTAGGTAGAATATAGAAGACGGCTGACCTCCTGTTTTTGAAATAATGTGCGAGGTTCCTCCTGCACCTGTGAAGCAATTCTGGTAAATATACTTGGTACGAACAGAAGAACGTCCATTTCTCTGACATTAAACAAGAGAAGGCATCAAGCCTAAGTAACATTGGTGTAACCTTCAACTAGTAAGAAAAAGAACTTATTCCTGATAATCATTTTTGAGCCATGCATGTGGTCTATCATAGGACAACATTTAGAGCCGGATACACGTGTTTTGGCCTTGATAGCCTCGCCAGTAGGGCAGTACCCCTCGTCTTTAGTCAATGCTCTCGGAAGAACCCAACTCCTACAAAAAAATTGGCGACGACGAACATTTTACACGTGACTTGAGTGAGAATATCACTGAGTGCCAATGTTTTCCACTCGATACCTCTTGGACAGTATTGTTGGAAATATTACACCTCTCAAACTACCATTCAATGATATTTCCGCTCAGTGGCACGTTTAAAATATCCGTCGCCACCAACTCTCTCTAGGGGTTCAATTTGATTGGCTAAAGACGAAGTGTACTGCCCGACTGACGAGGTTATCAAGACCGAATCACGTATGTCGAGCTCTATAAGTTGCCATGTAAAAGACTACATGCATGGCTCAAAAATGATTTTCATGCATGTGGAAATTTGAGCGTGGTCTTCAGAAAGCACTTGAAACGAAAGAACAAACTTAATGATGTTGCCCACTCCCCGTCCCCCCCCCCCCTCCTCCCTTCCCTCCTGATTCCAAGCAGCTTTCGTGAAAACACAGATTTGACTGGTCAGTCATGAGTGCTTGAGCTAACATGAAGTACGCCTAAGAAACAAGTTTTTTTCTAAACTTCTAGTAATCGTTCGATTGTCTGAAGAGCAACGATTCCAACACTGTGCTTCGTTTCTGCAAAAGAATAGCAAATGCGCTGTAGCGGCTAGCAGAATATATCGTTTCAATTTCGTCGTGCGACCTTTGCTGGGCCGGCTTGGCTTTTCAGTAAACTTTTAGTGGTCATTCCGTAACCGCTCGATAGTATAAGAAATCTCGATTTTGAAACAATGTTCGGTTTGTAAGACAACCTGCATTATACGTCCAACTAACGGGAAAAAAAAAATATCGTTTTTCTTTCAAAGTGGATTGCTTCGAGCTCACAGTAGATATTTTATCAAAATTAAAAGCAAAAGAAAAACTGATTCTAAGGAAACCAGTTGCAGCGGAAAAGGTAGATTTCTTTTGGAACGAGCTCTAAAAACGTATTCTCTGTGCAAAAACGCCCTGTTATTTGAAATCCTTAGTTTTCATAAAAAAAGCTATATAGCTGGGAAAACAACGCATCTCAAACTTTTTCCCCATAATTCTTTCGATGATGTTATGTAAATGTATTTCGAAAACACAACTAATAATTTCTAGTATCAACTTATGCAGAAGCACTCCCTGTTGTGTGGCCGAAGCAGGCCTTGATAGAGATTTTCTCATCTATTTTAGCACTTCTCTACAAAAGATGTATACTTCTGATCTAGAGCTTATCTCTGATTATAGAAAATTAATACCCATAACACTTTGGCACTTTAGTGATCCGTCTTTGCAAAGTTTTCTTTTCGCTGTGTCGATCCCAGTACTTCTAGCATTGAAATCCTTTTTCATCTTCTTCTTGAACATCGTGCAGCACTGGTTTAGCAGGTTATCCTGTATTCTGGAGTACAGCATGGCTGTGGCGTGTAGGGCTTTCGTTGTTGACTTCAGAGAAGTGTTGCGGGGAGTGCTTAGCTCGCGCTGGTCACGACAAGCCTTACAACCACGCGGCCACAGTGCCTCAAACCCATAACATAGTAAAACAAATCGTTTTTCCATAACTTCATAGAGTTTTCAACGCTGAAGGAGGCTAACCTTGAGATATTGTTGAATCTTACCGATAATGTGGCATTACATTGCACTGTGCAGTATCATTTTTGACAATCACTTCACTGTTTTGTGATTGTTTTACATGTTTCAGTCAAAAATAGCCTTGATTAAGTCTCCTCTGTCATATTCAACCATTTAATGGCGACTAAATCCTTTTTAATGGTGGCTGGCAAGTCATAGAATTCATTGGAAAAATACCACACTATTTAAAGCGCTACGCTCGCCGCACAACCCGCCGCCTACCGCGTCAAGAAGCAATTTGAGAGTCAAGAGGTTAAACTCAGTTGAACTGTATGCATGGTTAAATAACAGCGGAAACGGGTAACAAACCTCAAACTTGGTAACACGTTGAACCATGACGATGGTGGTGTCAAGTTTTGGAATGGGATCTAAGATGATAAGTTTCTTATAAGAGATGAGAAGGAACGTGAGTGAAAATTGCTAAAATTGGTGATTATTGAAACGAACTGTTTCGCCAACGATTTCGGGTAGTTCTGCAGAATCGAAAGGTACAGAGCAATACGTCGACGCTCAAGCTCACAGCAAATATAGCACAAATTATCCAGTGGGCTTCGGCTGGACAACACGTTAAGAGAGAAAACGTTCAATACCTGAAAAAAACTGCAAGGTAGAAGGCAATTGCTAGAAAATTGTTGAAAATTTCAGTTAGTTCACTGTCTTTCAAATATAGCTACCATGTTGGAATAAATCAGAAGAACTGAGAATATTTCTTACTTATTGAAACCAAGGAAAAGACTAATGAACGATAGAATAGTCCCGTAACAAAGATCGAATTTGGGCAAATCAAGAATCACTTCGCGCTGCTCACATTGGGATTCACCGACCAAATTCTCGCACATTCACGGTGTCTGAAATTTCGCTACAACATTAAGTTCACTTGCGAGCATGACTCCTTAAGGAGCTCATTTGATCCTTCCGGATTGGTATACCTTTTGGGATACAACAACAGATAACCCACGTACTCCAGACCAGCACTGGTCCTGAGTACGTGGGTTATCTGTGGCTGTATTCCAACATTTAGTTTAGTTGAATGAAGGAGAAATCATTCTCATAGTTGGCATGCAACCTTCTAGTAATCAGCCAATAGCTTGGGAGATGGAGACATCACTAAACTTCGCTCTGCTACTAAAAAGAACTCTTTTTACACTACTAACGAAACAATGGCATTTTGCTTTTGGGGCACTTGGCCAGTCCGGTACCTCTATCTGATCGACACCCTTTTCAGACATTTTTGTTATATCATGTTTCTTAGCTCTTTTAAAAAGTTTTAGCAGTCATTCTACAGCTTAAATCTCGGCAGTTCAATACTCTACTTCATTTATGAAAGTCTTTTGATGCGCTATAGCAGTGAAGATGAAGTCAATTTCACATTCGGGCATATTTCGCTTTAACCCTGGCACGACAGGATCACATCGTTAGCCCACCGTGCGTGAGGCGATCAGTCCACTGTGCCCAGCGCTTAGTGATGCTGGGCATCAGAAAGAGAGTTATCGATTCGATTCCCCAACGCTACTTAACAGTGATTGTTTTTGTTTTCACTTCAATTTGTACCATATCATTAACACACCATATGCCATATCGTAACACTGTAACACAAGAGTTTCATTATGTGAATCATTTACTCAACAATGTTTGGTATTACAAAGTAGTCAACTGCTATCAATTGAGCATTTCTTTGTTAGAATAATTACGTATAATAGAGGAACAATACTGATCGACACGAAAAGTCAGCTGTGAAGCTACGTGGTATGAGATCGAACCAGCAACCTTCCACCATCACTGACCACCCGGCATTAAGCACCGATTGCCGTCACGCGCGGAGGCGGGTCTGAGCCAGCGCCGTGACCCTGCCGTCCCCAAAGTGTTAAATGTGACTAAGAGAAGGACGAAGCAAGAAATTCTTTTGAAGTGGTGGATGACAGGTGAATCCCCGATAAATATAGACGCGGGCTTTAAACCCTCTTAAGATTTCGAGATTTTACATCATAATTTCCACGAAAACAAGAGTAGGCAGTAGATAAAACGATGAAATAATTCTATGATTGCCGATCATTGATGAGACATACCACGATTATTTAAACGCTGCCTGAAGGTCTCTTCATGGTTTTTTCTGATGAGCAAGTCCGAGGTGTTGAATATAGTATTCATTTGTTAAATACTATGTTGAGGGAGTATAATATAGTGAAAGCAGCACTACTAGCACAATAGTCGTGGTAGCTTACGTTTCGGCAAGGTTTACCGTCTTCAGAGCCTAGAAAGGTCAAACTGATCAGTAAACTATTGAGACAAAATTTTCCAACCCCAGCAGAAAACGTAAAGAAGAAATTTTGTGTCGCATAGTACAAACTTCATTCTTAAAACACTCACACCTCATATGTTTAAGACCTGCCAATCTAGAGTCACTGCGTAAGTTAGACTATGCCTAGCTCAGACTGGTAAGATTAGCACGAGGTATGGTGCGGGGTCACACGTTAGCACGAGGCACTTCTCTTTTTGGTTTATTTTTGGGCCTTTGCTATGTATCAAAAACACTTCTAAAGTTTAACGAGCGCATGTGCTTGATTCCTGTGCAAGCACCGTGGATTTAACGTCAAAACCTGCTTCATCACTCTTTTGTTCCTTATGTGTGCCTAGTGAGGTTTTTCGGTCAGAGTTACGTTTCCCAGCTAGACGCTCTTTTACGCGGATGCAGAATGGTCTACAAGATTTCGCCAACATATTCATCCCCGTATGCCTTGCAAAAGATCAGGTAAATTGTACCAGATCTCATGCAGTCGCCGTCTCTGCCGTTTGGGCAGACTTTGTAGTCATTGATTTCGCAGAAGCGGTCATATAGTCGGTTGCGGACTAATTGGCACTGTGGTGTATTTGATGGTATCTTGACTACACCGAATTATCCAAACGTCGCCACTCGTTGCATTTTCAAAATTGGTGACCTACTAAGTAACACTTGAGTCATCGCAGATAATCAAAGTGTACTGTGGGTGAGCAATCATCGAACAAATGTCAACGCAGTCAGCTTCATGGTGAAGTCCATAATGGATATGGTCGTGTTAATAAGAAGGTTGCTTCACTCACTACTTCTGTTGATTGTCGTAAAATCCTAAGCTGGAATTCTAGTGGCACAGTACATATAGCAATGGTCACTCACCTCGTTGGTTGTCCACAACGAATGAAGTGAAGCTACCTTCGCTGAGCATTTATAAGCGATGACTGATGATAAGGCTTATCAATCGGATATAAAGATAGGGATATCGTCATAGTTCATGTATTCTTCCTTGTATCAAATCATACTCGAAAGCATTTTCATGTTATATCTAGTTTTGACGACCAATGCAAACTACATTTTTAACATGATGACGGTCAGGTCGCTTCCAGTTGGCATCAAAAACAACTTTCAGTAGAATAAGAAGACGGATATTCATCAATGTCATATAGATATGACGTCAAGAAGTTGAAGAAAACTCTGGCATTGACGATTCCCTTCTATGATATCCTCTGCATATAATTTTTCACAGGACTTCTAAACAGATGTAACAAAACTGAGTTCTTTTTCGACTATCTGGGACAAATCAAAAAGCGACCTTTTCTCTGTAGAAAAACTTTTCATAAGAGTGTTGGTAATCATTCAAATGCTCAGATCACTTGACACAGTGCGACGTGCTTCCTTCTTGAAAGAGCAGCTTTCAAGAAGCGCTGTATCATTCAAAGTAAAGTTATCTTTTCAACGGCCCACGTGCGTCTACCATTGCTTCACTGAAAGCGCAATATGTGTAAGAACAAATGAACGTGTCGAGCAAATCTTGATGTATCAAAGTCATCTGCCTTATTTGGAGTTTTTTTTTTCAAAACAGGGTATCCCATATTCACCAATATCATGTGTCGTCTCGTTGATAATCAAGTAACTCGAGCTGGCACCAGCAGCACTCAAAAAATCTTCAGCAGGAGTATTATAGTGAATATTGTAGACAACGAAATGACGTCAAAACTTCTAGCCCTTCTAACAATTCGTTTTTCTAATTAGCATTTTTGCAGAGTTTATACCGATCAAAGCTGCAATCCCCAGTTTTTCTGCCGAATACCATTTGAAAGTCATTTTATCCAGTCTCACACGAATTTTGCAAAGCATAGGCTCATTAAGAAATTACGCATTCCCTGCCCATTGCTCAAAACAAATATATATCTTGAATGACACAGCAAGACATTATTCACGACTGCGTGCACCGATGCGTGATTTTGACACAATGCCGTGTAATCCCGGATTCTGACATCGAAACATCTTCAAGAAAATATCGATCGTAATAAATAAGTGTGCATCAAAACGTAACCTATAACTATATAGACTTTATTTTACTGTACAGATGCTATATGTCGCCCTATCTGTAATAATCTACTCCCAGTGGCCTTCACTGAATCGTTATTAACTACCATACTACCGTTTATCTAGCTGAACATTCAGTGTCTTCAGCGTACAAAAGTAATGCACCAACTCCTCCGCTTTCACTCATCAAAACTTTCCATTACGAGCGAGTAGAAACATGAAGATCGTCATTTTCCTCGTTCGTGATTATCGTGAAGAACGGCCACCGTAACGCAAAACCAAAGTGCCCTTGGCCTATCTAGTCTCAGACTTTTGTGCCAAAATCGATTGGACTTCTCATCTTAGATCACACTCATGGCTTAGCATTAAACCCTACTATTGTAGAATGCTCCAGAAATTCAAAAATTGTTTTTGCCCAGTAACAACAGAAAGTGCAATGAGTAGACAGAGAAGTAATTAGACTGGAGAACTTAGTTACGCTTGTTTCACAAACGGAAGAGTCTTATAACAATTGGCACAATGTTTCTTGGATTGATATTAAATCTTTAGGAAAAGTTCAATTATTCTTCCTTATCTTTTGAAAGGATTTTTTTACTTTAACTTGATCAAAACTTGGATCCTTTCCCTCATTTGCGAGATAGTGGATACTTTTAGCATCAACATTGCAAGTGCGGGTTCACTTAAGATAAGCGATCTTCCATCCTGCTTACGTAGCGACCAGGTTTCTGCTGCATGCGTTAGAAAAGATATAATCGTCGAGTCGAAAATATGGCCATGGATTCGGATGTTCCTTGCCCTCTTCATTACATCTTCTTTGCTTTTGAACGTTCCCCAATCCGCTCGTTTCCTCCTGCTCAACTCTGAAGCTAGGTCGTTCATCATATTGATTTCACGACCTAGATAGGTGTAAGTGGAGCGTTCGGGGATTTTTGCTACGTTGAGCGTGAATGAGGCATTCATACGCATGCGTCCTTCATAAACATCGTTTCGTAAGATTTACTTAAAGACCAGTATTTCCACAGGCGTTCTCGAAATCGATAAACATTCGTTCCGCTTGAGTGATGCTTCGTGTTATGAGGACGATATCGTCAGCAAAGCGAAGATGGTTTATTTGTCGATCGTCAAATTCCACTATCATACCGTTCCATAAAGTTTGCATAACGTTTTGGAGGGTGGCAGTGAATAGTTTTGGAGAAATTGTGTCGCTTTGTCAAACCCCTCTTCTTACGTCAATGGTGATATTGTTGTAGAGTAAAAATATTTTGCTCGTGAAATCTTTATGTAGCTCACGAAGGATCATTATGTACCAAGTAGCGGCGCCTTGCTTATCCAGAGCCTCTAAAACCGTTCCAGTTTTCACTGAATCAAAGACTTACTTCAGATCGATGAAAGTGAGGCAGAGTGGTTGTTGAGATTGACAAGGAATAAAACACATAATTTAATTTTACTTAATTTTAGCCATTGAATGACTACTAAAGCGTTTCATACATATCTACCAAAGGGTTAAAACGGTAGATAGAATCGGAAAAACCGCTAAATTTCGATATCTTCTTTGCATGCATAGCTATGACTAGAGAGTTCAAGCGACATCATGCATTGATCTGAGAAATGGGAATCTGACTGCACTAGTATTGAAAAAACATCATAATTGATCGATGAAGTGAGATCGCATGCAACAAGCAGCACCATTATTCACGAACTACTCATTGTTTTCCAGTTTTAAGCCGTTATGATTAATTTTATGCCCTTCAGTAAAGTATACGTAAAGATGAGAAAAAAAGACAAAATGATTGAATTTTAGGTAAGTATACATAGAAGGTCGTAGAAATGCTCGATAGAGCCTATAAACGTAGCCTTATCATGAATGCTCAGTTTTTTCCATTGAAAAGTGTGAATTATGAATGCAGCAATTGCGTTATTTCTAATACAAATTACCTTACTGAAGTCTGTCTTATCATATCTCAATATTTGTTGACCGGGAATTACACATGATGACGAAAAAAGTATATTTTCCGTTAGAGAACTATTACATTTCCTAAGAGCGCATATTGGCGGCTGTTTTCGCAGCCGTCTGGGCCGCCGGCCAGCCGAAATGGCGCCGTCCGCAAAGGGATATCCTAACGGCAGCCACGGATAGTGCCTAAGTACAGGTATAATACACCCAACTTGCGTAAACCATGTGGTCATGAGTACACAGATGTAACGAGTGGATCTCTTCAAGTTTGCATAACAGAAAACCTAGACGGATTGTCAAAAAGTAACACAAGCACTTCCTAGTACACATAGGACAGATAAACAAAACGATGACGAATTTGAGGTTGTAGTTGGCTCTTCTTCTACGGTGTTTCTCTCTTACACTGCGAGCGTGACATGCTCCAATGATATTGTGATTTTTTGTAGATGACAGTTAGACTTTAGCGCCAATAAAGGGACTTGGGGGCGCCGTGGTTGAATGGTTTTGATGTTTGTCGGGGCGCGTACAGCCGAACTCCACCCCCAACACTCTCCAACAGTCAACAAGAACGATTTGTGGGAGCGCCACAGCCTGGTTATCATCGATACTGCAAGGAGATTCGCTCGTCCTGTATTTCACGTCATTCAAGAAGAAGACGAAAAATGAACCGAATTCTAGAAGTACCAAAATCCGCGCAGTAAATATTGTTATGAAGGGTCACGTACATAAATGAATAAAAAATAAGAGGTGGCTCATCTACCAGTAAATGGTAGAGAATAATTAAAGAAAACTCAACAAAGCCATGGGCAGGAGGAATACGCCGATTTTGCCTCTAAAGCCTCTGCTTTCCTTGAAGGATAACCTAGATACTCTTGAAAAGGTCATTGTGGATTGTTAACCAGTTCTTAATGCTCTTGTTTCCATTTATTCATATTATTCAATCATGTTTATCAACCATTTCTTGAGTGAACAGCAAATCATTCTCCGAATCAGCCGCAAATTAAGAATAAGCAAATAATCGACTTTATACTCATTTTTATTTCTGAAATCATATATTATGGCACAAACTGCAAATAATCGATTAGATTATCTGTTGTACTGTTGAAATTATATATTGCTACATAAACTTTCAGTTTTGATATTCTCTAATCCCGTGCAATAGGCAAAAGTCAGCATTTGATTGAAAATTAAAACTCCGCGAGTTAGGCTATATAGAATTATGATACAGATTGCTCTTTATCGGTCAATGAGTACTCACTTCTTGTTGTCCATTTGAGCATTACCTTGACCTATATTCATTGTTGTAAGCTTTGACAGTGATTGCACGGACTAATTCGCGTGCTCTACGCAATTTTCTCTACCTCGCCCAGTACCCACCTCTCCAAGTGGGCTCGTGGTGCGTGCATATGGATGTGTTAGTTTATCGATCAAAGAGTCCAAGCCTAGCTGCTTCCAAAGTTAACCTCTTTCAATTTTACCAATGTGAGTAATCCTTCTTGTGGAAGATTTGTTTTGCTTTTCCGCCTACAGCACTCAGCCACAACTTTAGAACTCTTATCCGATCGGCTCACAATTTATGTAAATTGATTTCTCCATAAAATAACGATTGTTGTCTACCTTTCCCGAAAGGAAGTCATCTAAACTTGTGTTGTTGACTCATTTCAAATGTTCTCAAGCCTATAGAATTTATCGGTCGCACTTTCGATGTACTCTCGCTTTTGTCACGTAAGTGCACATGTCCGACTCTTTGAATGTGTTTTTCTTAGCATTATGTACTACTTACTTATCTCCATTTCTCGTCAATACATTGGCTCGGTTCCTCACTCGTTACCTGTGAGAATGAAAGGCTTACAGTCAATCGAGACTTAGAAGGAGGTGTTGTTGTTCAAAAAAAGAAATTTCTAATACACAACCAGTTATCGGAGCGCATGTGACGGAGTACTTAGAGGTGCCCTGCGTCGCACACGAGGTCAATGGTTCGATCTCGCGCTCAAGGCTCACCAAGCCATCCATCCCTCCGGGGTCGGTAAATTGGTACCAGACAGGTCTCAGACTTGTCTGAGAGGATAAGCAGCACTGACTCGGTTCAGCGGGAGGCCACCGCGAGTCATTGTAAAGGACAGATATGCATTCAATCACCTCAAATGAAGTTGAAAATTGAAGTCGAATGCATGGCGCATCCCTCAGGTATTGATCAACGCCGAGAGCTTTATCCTTTATCCTTTAAGCAGTTATCGCCCAATGTGCTTCCTTGCCGGTCGTCTCTTATAACACTCTTTCTTGAATTCCACAGTAACATCATAACTCCAATATCTTCATTCTGTAAAACAGTGTAACTAGTTTGAAGAGAAGAAAGCTTGACAGAGCGACAATATTTAGCTGTAAACTGCGCAGGGTGCCCTCGTTGGCAGTACAACGGCAAGGAGAACCTCGCTCTACTTTTCTTTCAGTTGCACTTTAGCTATAAAAGGTGGCTACTAGTAGTTACCCGCAACGAGCTCTTCTGTGTGGAACACAAACTGGCAATACTACCGATTAAGCAGCAAGCATGGTTGAAATATTGCAGGGTCGTCAAATAGATTGAAGTACCGTCGAGAAAAAGGCAGAGCGAAGGTTTCGATGATGTGGTGCCTACGCACGCTGCCCCGAGAAAGCATAATGACGAATCGACATATCTCACTCGTGAATTTAGACAGAGTTCCGTTTTCAACAGAGTTTATTACGCTGGTAGTAAATCTTAGTGATGTTCTTTCTGACTAGAAAAGAACAAATAAAAAACCGACCTCGTTCGCCGAAGAGAATTTTCTCATAGTAGTGCTGCTAAATACTGAAAGCTGAGATTTCTAGCTACAGCCCTATGTTGCTGCTTTTCTAAAACATTCTTTTAAAATGCTGTAATCTCCACACAAAGCTAGCGCATATTTTCGACCGGAGAGAGCTTTTTTTTGGATTAAGCAATCATACGATAGCGTAGTGCTTCCTAATGGCAATCCTATGCGTATATCCTGAAAAGGCCGTTTCCTTGCAACTTAGCAGGTAAAATAAGTTGAATTCGATGCATGCGAAAGGACCAGTTTGACCAACTTACGTCACGGTTGGTGGGCGGCCACGCAGACTACTAACGCGATGCGTTACGCGTTCATAGGCTCGAGACTCGATGTGTGCTTCACAGATTACTAGCCATCGCAACCATCTCCCACGTGAATCGTGCAGGATTCGTTGCTTCCACGTGGAAATTCAACTTATTACGAGCTCATTGCAGCTTATTTTACCTGCTACGCTTCAGAAAAATGGGCCTTTTAGGATATAAGCACAGCGTTGGAATTAAATGCGACTATGTTATCGAATAATTACTAATAGTTTAGAGAAAGCGTTCTGTTTGGCAATAACTATGCATTTCTAAAGCTAAGAAATCTCCTCCTGTAGGAACGTCAAAAAAGTCTTCTTCTTAAACCGGCGAAGTGTGGGCTGTACCCTCAAATCTCAGATTTCGATGGTTACTAACACTCCTATGAAAAGTTCCTCTCCAGCAAATGAGAACGCTTTTTCATTCGTGTCCTTCTACTCAGATAGAACCCTTAGCGAGAAGATCATGTGACGCAGTGGTTAGAGGTGCTCTGTGTCGCACAATGTCGATGGTTCAGTCTCACTCTTATGGTTCACCAAACCATCCATCCCTCCGCTTCAAATAAGTTGGTATCAGACTTGTCTGGGAGGTTAAGCAACGCTGAATCTATGCAGTAGTAGGACATCGCGAGTAATCGTAAAGGTCAGACACTGATTCATTAACCTCGAACGAATTTTAAACTGAAAGCGAATGCATGGCGCATCCCTCAGGGATTGATCAACGCAGACACCTTTGCCCTTTATAGCTTGGTGATAATGATGTCGTCATAAACAGCAAGGTGCCGGCTATATCATTTTATCTATGTTAATCAAGAATTTGAATTAGAGCAGTAAGGAATGAGCACAATTCCATCGTTACTCCCAATATCGAAAGTACTCAAAGATCTGTTGACACCCTATCGCTGCTGATTCAACGCCGCTGCTATTTTAAGACTATGTGGAATTTGGAAACTGGTAAGAGAATTAAGCGTTATTCGTAATGAGACGGATGTTCTCAAGTGATAATCCAACTGATCCAATCGCTACCCCCCTCCGCTGACGATATAAACGAATACCAGATAGAATCTCAGCTTCACAGTTATTTGTGCAGAATGTGACATCGGGTGAGGTACAGTGAAAGTATAATAAAAAATTACTATCGTCGTGAAAAAAAATTACAACTAGTTGTATGCATGCAGTATTGGTTATCAGCTATCAAATGTGCTGTATGGTTTGAATGAAAACAACTGTGAGTCAGAAAGAAGCGTTTCAGTCGAATTAATATTACAAAGCTCGCCTATTATGACAGCCCCATAATGTTCGCCCGAAACTCAGCCAAAAAAAAAAGCAGAAGTAATGGAAAAAGAAGAACTTCGTGTGTATCTGAATTTCACAAGATTTTCAATCATCGCGCAACAATAATATTCTCAAACCTCTGCTTTACTGATATCAAGCACTGAAAACAATCAAAGCAACGTTTACCCAAAAATCATTTGTAAGCAGTGTAACAACACTCAAATCAACTTTATTGAAAAAAGTGGCTGGAGAAGATTTACTGTTTCCATCTAGGTTTCATATTCAAAAGATAAGCAACTATTGTGCCTTTCTGAAGATACTCGAGTAGAACTCGGAAACTCGCAAGAGAATCCATCAACCTTCAAAGCTATCTGCCAATTACATTTCCCCTTCTGTGAATGGTTTATGCAGGAATGACGCATTATAGTGGGATCATCTATCCACGAACCTCCTCTGGTTCTTTCCTTTTAAGTCCCTAGTTTATGCCAATCACTACACAGACGTGCACTTAAAAGACAGATATTGCAACTTCAAAAAGTCATGAGACATTCGAACTACAAGTAATCCTGACAATATTTTTACGTCTTTCATAAAGATTGTTATGGCACTGATGAGATGTTAGACACGTGTTCGGTCTTTCAGCCTCATCACTAGCTAGTGCCTTTTGGTTCAGTCAGTTCCTTGTAAAGAGGTAAACTTCTTACATGTAATGGAATTGATGCTGAATCACCGTATGCAGAGTGTAAATAATTCGGCGTCGCTTCCTTTATATGTAAGAGGATATCTCCTAAAGATGAAGTGACTAGCGAAAGGCACTGTTCCACCGACTAGGCTGAAGGGCCGAAACAAGTGTCGAACCCTTCATAAGTTCCACAACAGAACTATAAGTGGGTCAAAATATTTTGTTAGATTATAACATTCGGAAGCGAGATTTCAAAACAGTCGATTGAAAGGTATTGCTAAATATTCTCTGTAGCAGCTAAGCCATTTGACCGACCGCACGTAGAATGTACATGATTCTGCGTCCATCCCTTCAGAGGTAGAAGATGTATCCCAAAGGCATCGTGCCAATGGTGAGGAGGAAAAGCAGAAATACGTGTCTAGCACTTTACAAGTGCTATAATAGTCCTCATTAAAGGCTCCAGATATACTGCCAAGATGCATTAATTTTAAGCGAGCTC
This sequence comes from Parelaphostrongylus tenuis, assembly GCA_019055375.1. Lineage (NCBI taxonomy): Eukaryota > Metazoa > Nematoda > Chromadorea > Rhabditida > Metastrongylidae > Parelaphostrongylus > Parelaphostrongylus tenuis. The sequence goes on from JAHQIW010001073.1 coordinate 22,929, forward strand.
TCAAAATGGTTGATTGGAAGTGTTGATATAGAAGTAAATCATTGCTAAGTAGTCTAGATACTTTAGGAATTTGGTGTTATCTTCTCGGATCACAGCGCCGCAATGCCCGTAGTGCAAAGAGAATTTACGAACTAGAATTGATTCATCAGCTGCACTCAGACGACGATTCGTTAATGCACACACCCCGTTCAGATGTTCATTTCTTCTTCACATCTGCTACTAGGTACTCTCGCAGCAGTTTGATCTACAGCATCACTGTCGCCTCAACAATGACATGACGATCGATTTGCTAATATACAGAAATCTTGTACACTTACAATTAGTATATTCTGCTTTTTCGTCGAAAGCCCCGTGACTTCTTGACCTTAGTAATATGTCACATCGGTGGCAGCAACATTAGCAAAGCTAATTTTTGAACTTAGCTATATTAGTAGTCTTCACCAAAATACCGTGGTACGTGATGCGTTGGCACATAAAAGGGCATTTGTTTAGCTAGCCACCATGCCAATGTTGAGAATGATTGTTAGCCATCATCGATAATCTCTACAGATGTGACGTTTGCTCTCTTATCAAAAACGGATTGTTATTTCGGAGTACTGAAAACGCCAGGATCATTGGATTGCTAAGTTTGCATGTACTGCTGGCTGGTATAACCCAAACGCAGTGACACTTCGTCATATCACTAAGTCGTTAAATGATGAAGACCTCGCAAAGACAAAGATGTTATACCTTTCTTAACAATTATTTTTGTGACCTCGCTCAAAACAGTGTAATCTATCACATCTTTCGAGTTTTTAATGACACTTATACAGTGCAAGACACGTGTTTTGGCAGTGTAGGCGCGTCAATTGGCAAGATGCCTTTTGGTAGACAGTTGCGCCGGGTATTATCCCTTGCCAAGAACACACGACGGCGAAATACTCACAAGCGCCGACAAGTTATGAAATCACCGAATGAGAAGTGTTTTGCACTCGTTTGCTCATGGCTAGTAAAAAATGATTGTCATGCCTGTGATATAACGGATTTCATGAAAGGCTTAGGATATGCTGAAAGACTATATTACTCTGAGCGAAGACTCGTAACACCTAAAAGAAGGTGTGACAGTCTTGTTTTGCCAGCCACAAGCAATCGGTGTGCAATATCGTCTTTCGGTGACTTCATCACTTGATGGCATGTGTAGGTATTTCATCATCGCTTCCGCTTAGCAGGGGATATCTCCCCCACGAAACGGGCTGAACCGGAAAGCACCGTCCAACTAACGAGGCTGCAGTGCCGAAACACGCGTCTTGCAGTGTAATACGATGACAGACCTCACAAAAGGCTCAAAATACGTCAACACACTCAGATGTTCTTCTTGAACAATTGTCTTTCTTTCGTAATTTTATGCATCGGTCATGTATTCGGTCACTTCCGCAGGTATCGCTCTCAAACATCACATGTTCTTTTGCTCATTAATACAAGACAGATCAAATAAGCATAGGGATAAATTGAGAAATTGTCATTAACACATCTATCACGCTAAATGCATCCAGATTTATTGTTAACAATTAAGAAGAACAATGAAATAGCTAATGGAAATGCTTACTGCACCATCCAACACTTTTACGTAATAGATAATCAATGGTAAATTTGAAAAGGGCAATCAAATCAAGTGATTAAAAAGATTTTATTAACTTGTAAACACGAATTCACCCATGGCTTAGAAGAAAGAGACAACGAGGGCAGGTGAAATACAAAAACATGTTGTCAATAAGATACACTGGAGCCTCTAGTCCATTACACATAACATAAGATCCGAGCTTTGCTCGTATCTCAGCATTACTACGGTTCATATAGAAAAGGCATAACACAATATCGTTGGCAGATAATCTCTCAATGCTTTAACAGCTAACAGACGTTCATGTATGATGATTGTAAGAACAGTAACAGTAGGTATGGTTACATAGTAGGATAGAAAGACACAGTTGATAACAACTTACATGGCACACTTACTCTTAGACCAATAAGACAAATTATCTCCTATAATGATAGTACATTTTAACCCCATGATTTCAAATTACATAAAGATTTCCACCCAACATAGGTACAACAGCACGTTTATGTCGGCCGTCACTGGTGAAGGGGGAGGAGTTACGGTTATTGTGAAGACACGCTCCTACTCTTCTGTCGATGGTTTCGATTGAATCTGTGCATCGGAATCGTTCCGAACTCTGTTGATGCAATTCCCTCTACGGCCAGCTATAGTATCACTAAGCGCCGATTGTATCGTCACCTAAAAGCGATAGTGCAGAAAGGCATGCCCGTCCGAGGCTCAGACACCAGCGAATTAGTGTCATAATGAATTTCAATATGCCCACTATTACAGTTAGTAGATGCTACAGACGATATAGATAATAGTGTCATAGTAGCGAATGGTTTTCAAAAGTATTGAAATCTAGGCCTTAATTCCTTCTAACAATCGTCTTCCAGTTGCATCGGTAGTGCTCTGTGGATCACGAAAGCAAGTTATTCCCTAACAACCAGGCAACCGTCATCAACCATGCAAAGTTTTCAGTGTTACTCAGATAAGGGGCGAAACGTTATACCGACTAACTTAGCATTCACTCTATGAGTAACTTAAACCGATAATATGGAGTCATTCCACAGTGATTAGTTGTTCAATCATGAAGTGTAAGATCGCGGCGACGCGAATTTACTCGCATTTGATAAGGCCGTGAGGGACAAAGGTGCACAATCTCGAATGGGATAATAATCAGTCAACGCTTATTCTGCAAAAGTTATGACTTCAGGCACACAATGATTACACAAATAAAAAGCTTCCTTCTGAAATATTCATTGGATCACATGTTGCTTGCTCCATCAGAAAACATTAAAAAAGAATCACGAAAGCAAATATATGCTTGAAAGCTACTTACCACCGTGCTCAATGATGCTTGCTTTTAGAAGCCAGGTGTCCTTTACCGTGAAGAAGGAACTCACTCTGAACGGTATGATGTAAATACGAGCGAGCATTACGAAATTTAAAAGGTCCCAGTGTTACAGTGTCACTGTTCTTTCGTAAACATAAATAGCTTTAAAGTGATTCGAGCTAAACAGAACGATTTAAGGCGATTATAGTGCCCAAAGCCACCTAGTTAACAAAATGTATAGTATAAACCACTCCTTAATCTACCTCAAGCTCACCGAGGTTCTGTTCCACATCGTTCAGTCGCATTCTTGTCCGAAGCACTCAGCGCCGCACACTGTTTACCATGTGAAAAGCTCTAAGAAAGGCAAGAATAATTATTGCACTTGTGGTGGCAATAGTAAGTGTTATAATTATAGCATTTATAATAATAATAAAGGATACAGAGTGAATGATAGAGCTCTCGGCTCAATCAATCTTTAAGGAACGCGCCATGCATTCGCCTTCATCTACAAGCTTCGTATGAGGTGACTCAATACATATTTGGTTCTCAAAATGAGTCACGGTGGCCTACCATTGTACCAAGTCAGTGTTGATATCCTCCCAAGCAAGTCTAATAATAATTCACGAACCTCTGAGGATCGCTAGCTTGGTGAGCCTTGAGCTTCGAATTGAATCAACAACTATCGAGTGGTCGATAATGTGAGTCGCGGAGCATCTCCAATCACTGCGACACACTCGAACAAGTGATCCTAAAAAGATTTAGTGCAAAGCAGAGCACCTCCACAGGAAAACAAAAATTTCAGAATAATTGTATGAAAATATAAGACATTAGCGGCAACGTTCAATCAAAATCTACTGGCACGCTCAATTCTGTCAATGGAATCTTCTAATATAGAAGTTCTGCAATGAAGCACCAACTTTATTTTAACAGTGTCATGTACTTCTGTTACAAAAGCAATGCACATTTTATCAAATTTTTGCAAGTACTATCTTAATGAATGTTTACTACACACTAGCGAAAGATTTCAAACTGCGACGATGAGCAAGTTTTCTTCCGAAAAACTCGTGTAGTTTTAATGAAAAAAGATGCAACACCCGTATTTGAAAATCTAGCTAAAATTGGTGTAACGCGGGATTCGCATAATAAGATGTAGTTTTCCTAGTGAAAATTATCGCTTCATAAAAAGGTGAGGGCCTAAATGCTGTCGCGATATGTGGACGCTCTAGCATGATGGCTCATGATACAATTGATTAGAGAAGATCGGCTCAATATCTCTTTTACCTGTACAGGATTCTCAAGCTTACCATGACGAGAGAATACTGATGAGAAATTATAATTCATACTGCCAAGAAAATTGTTATAGAATCTAAATGTTAGGTCACCTTAACTGGTGGCAATAGAACAGTAAACACTAAATTTATTAACCGCAAATAATTAGAACTGCTTTTAGACGCTGCTCATGACATGCGCTGTCAGCCTGAACACATTTCTACCATCATTGGGCTACAAATCAATACCGCTTTGTGCAGATTTTTCTGAGTTTACTTTTGATACCAAGTACGTCTATAATTTCCTCAGAAGCCGCTAAACCCACATTTATCGCAAAATGTTGCTTTGCGAGTAAGAATTAGAATGTGATGCACAAAACGCTTCCAAAACATCAGCCGCGCAAAGGCTAGAGGATTTGTGTCCAAGCAAATAACGTTCCGGTCTTTGCTGAGTTTTCGCGCTGACAACATCAACTTGAGGACCTGCTGCAATCCGGTCCTCCACGTGAAGTTGATCGAGAGGCAGTCATAGTAGTAATCGAAGAGGATTCCATTTTGACTATAGAGCAATTGGTAGACTATTGTGATTGCGGTCATAAGACATTCAGGATAAAACTGAAGGTACCACGTGAAAAGTGGAAGAGGTCTGGATGATTCCTCGCGAGCTCACTCAACGCAGATGCGCGAACGCAAGAACATCGTTCAAAAATTGCTGCATCGTCTTCTGCGCGCTCCATTTCTTCCCAGTATAACCGCCGACGGAAAGTTGTTTTACCAAGAGTGAACGCGTGCGGATCCATGGTTGTCACCAGGCCACCTTTTAGAAGCAGTTTAAAGACAATAAATTATTTGCGGCGAGGATTAACAACGTCTTTTAACTCAAAGATGACGAGTTAGAACTCGTCTATTGATGTATATTGATAGCGCAATAGTGATTTGTTGCCTGAGAGATGGCAGAATGTGTTCAGGCTCATGGATTACGTGTTGAATAGGTTCTTCAGCAGTTTTAGTTTGTTCTAAATAATAAATTTGGTGCTTATTGCTCTTATATCAAAACATATGAGAAGATCTAATAATAAGTTCCACAAATATTCTCCTCCATTACATGAACAATTTGTGCTCTGCTCCTACGCCAAATAAAGTCCGCATCGTCCACTGTCTCGTTTACTACTCAATCAGTGCTGAACAAAATACAATTTTATGATGGGTTAATCAGAATATGGACACTATTCTTTCTCTCTGTTAACCCTAAATTGTTTACGATTAAATCGTTATTGTCAACTGTATCTAGCCCCATAACAAACTGAGAAACGCAAAAAGACAAGTACGATATTGCCTTCGCATTCAAGGGAAACAAATTTCACTCTTGAGATCCATGGCACAGAAAGTTTGAGCAAAATGTTGATGCCTTTAGCCTTTGCGGGCAACAGTCATTTCTGTTTGGCGGGCGGTTTTAAAGGATGTGAAGAAGGAGGCTGGTGACGTTCACTTCACTGCTAATATAGTAGTTTGGCAATGAAAATCACACGTTTCCTTTAATAAATGAGGTTTAGTCGTCACTATCTGGTTAAGTACTATAGAAGAGACTTTGATAAAGCTACTTTTAGATGCTTCCTTTATAACGCGCTTTTTTCATACAAAAACCAAATGTTCACGAAAAAGGCTATTTCTAAGACTAGTAGCTACGATTTCTATGCCATTTCATTTGTATTTACTTGCATTTCAATCATATTTGTCCTTCATTTCTCATGACCAACGAATGACCTTTGTAATAGTCGCAAATGAATAGCTTATCGAATTTTCAATCACGTTACCATTTTCTATTTCCGAAGTCAGATTTTACAAGATGAATATTTCAATTTCATATAATCTCACTGCATATAATTTACAAAAATCTACAGTGATTTATTGACAGAAAAAATTGAATGTCATTTAAAAAATAGTAATGCTCACTGTGTACAGTCCTACTTCATCGATAACTCTCAGTGTTCATCACCTTTTAGTGAAACAGAAATTGTGAGTGCACTGAATTATGAGAAAGACTTTGTTCTACCGCCTTAAGGTCGCCAACTTCTTATAAATCGTTTAGGCACCGATTTGACGTGCTCTACGTAATTCAATGCGGTCGAATATCACCGCCGTAGCTTCCCATGACTTGCACACTTTCATTTCTTAGATAGCTTCAATAAACCGTCTTCGGTCATTTGCAACTTTCCCACCAGTGTACCAGAATCCTTTTGGTGACCACCTTTCGTGATGAATTTCACCTTCCACTGAAATCACTGTGAGTAATTTCTTTCCTGGTCCACGTATTTTAATGTGTGGCATCTGAGTATACTGACTTAGACAGTCAAGTACAAGAAGGTTTGGCTAACACCGGTGCACAGGGTGCATTGGATTGCTGTTGAAGACCGTCTTCCGTTGCACAATTCTCCAAAAATAACGGAATTTCTACCTGATTAGCTGAACTCAAAATCCCAAAATTCAAAAAACTAAAACAATTTCTCATTTTTAGTGCTCATTACTAGTGGTTCACGCATATTATCTGGGACTGATGAGTAGTATGCAAAGTATTTGCCTCCAAGAAAAGTTGAACTCGCGTTCTACACATAGTGTGGGCTCATGCCACCACTACACAACCAAAGCCACCGCTTTACCACCACTATTTCTTCGATAACACTTCTAGAAAGCAGTAAAATAAAAGTTTCTTATGGAATATAATTATCAGAACGCCACCAAACAACCTTTTATGAAATTTCAAACAAGTGCTGTAAAAGATTTCACCATCACTGGCGAAACTTTTCTGGACGATAGCCTTCTGATTTCGTTATGGTGATTCTCATTTTTGGGAATGGATTCTTTTCGTATAATGTTCTTGATAAAAGTGGTTGATAGGTTAATAGCTCAATAAAATTACTAATGAAGCATATAGATATCAGCATTATGCTAGGTAGGGCTTAGATATAGGTTTTTTTCAAAGCAGTTAGAACTGCGTTTTTCCTAGGATGTAGTTTTTATTTTAAGAAGTAGGACTTTCTAAGATAATCAAGCCTCTTGTTTCTTTTTCGGTTACAAAGAGGCAAGATGAAGAGTCGACTTCAATCGCTGGACGGGGACTTTTCATAAGAGTGTAAATGATCATTCGAAAGCTTGAATCTCTGGCTAGAGCTGCGCATAACCGATTGTTCAAAAAACCCTTTTATAACGGTGTAGTATCCAAAATAAAATTATGTTTCACACGCGTATATTTTTCGCCAGGCAGAGCTCTTTCTTTGGACTACTTTTGATCATTCGATAGCGTGAATGTCAGTTACTCCAATGCTGTGCTTATTTGCTGAAGCGAGCGTTTCTCTGCAGCGCTGCAGGGAAAAAAAAAGATTGAATCAGCGTGTGCGAGCAAATCGCTTTTAGCCAATTGATGAGCCGCTGGGTGAGGCGATTAGGTGGGCTGATGCCATGATCGACCGATTTTCGGCTAGCCTCATGCTAGTGCGCATCTTTGCTAATTAACTAGGAATTGCTTCTTTGCTTTGGAAGAAACACTTTGGATATGTATGATTTTGCTACAGAAAGACTTCACATACTTTTATTTTTGCGATCAATACGGATAAATCAGTCAACGTTATGATCACTCGGATGGAATTCAAGAGGCGAGAACATCCTGATGGCGTCTAACAAAGACTCAAAAGCATTCGAGTAATAAGAGGTTTTCTCTGCGAGTTCATACATTCGAAAATCGATATATCATTGGTTTAGCCCACCTAGCCGCCTCACCCAGCAGTCCGTGAATTGGAGAAAGACCAATTGCTGGCATATGTGAATTCAATAATTTTTCTTGCTTCACTGCTGAGATTCAGTATTTTCAGAAACTAAGCACAGCGCTGGAATCAGCAAACATTACTCTATCGAATGATTACTATTAACCTAGTGAAAAAGCCCTGTCCAACGAGAAATATGCGCGTGTGAAACACAAGGGTTTCTCCAGTAACAACGCCAAAAAAGGTCTTTGCAAAAATTGGTTATGTGGGGCTGTAGCCAGAAATCTAAGTTTCGAATACTTATAACACTGCTATGAGAAATCGCTGTCCAGCGACGAGGTCGTTTCTTCGTCTTATACCCTTATAACCGAGAAGAATTTTTTTCCCGCTAAAACTCTGCCTTTGTAGAAAATTCTTTGATAAAAATCTATAAACGTTTTCACACTGATGAGGTATACTTGAAATCACTCTACCAGGTGAGCACTAATAAATCCGCTAAAAAGTTGAAAGGATCGGGCCACTGCCACGTAGGCAAAATGCTATAATTTTCGCGCCAGTAACACGAGCAGAAGATGTCCTTTCTAGAAAGCAGGAGCACTGCTAGGATCCCCATTTTTTGAGCTATCGAATGACAACTAATAATATAGTGCAACACCTTTTTTTCTGGGAAGAATCAAAGATTCATGAACGCATCCCTTGAAAGTTAATTGCATGCAACGGAATGTGTGTTCAAAAGCAAAGGTTTTCAAGACAATTGAGCGTTAATCCTGTTAGAAACGTTTACAGAAGTCCTCTGAGTGATTATTAACTTTTTCAGTAGGACGTTCTTTGAGAGTCAAAGTCTTACTATTATACCGAAAAATGTGACGTAAAGTTGCAAAAATGGTACACGATTGCGAAACGTTGTCTTTTCTTTAGCAAAATGTAATAAGCAAATCTTCTCACACAACAAGCTTTGCATGAAAACCAGAACATTTGAAGCTACCGATTAGCTCGCAAAACATTATCAAAATAAGAAAAAATGTTCGATAACGGCTGCACACATGCTTCTTTCTGCAAGGATGTGCTTCTCCCTTTTGAACAATGCATGGCTTTGGAAAGCACTAGCCTCCATTTATTGAAACTGACAGTGAATCTCCTCAGTCATATTTCATTGTCTATTGAGATGTCTCTTCAAAAACCAAGATAACCCATATTTGTATAGGGCAGGCACCAATCCGAACGGGACACTCAGCTAAGCGTTGAAATGACCTTTTATACATATATATATATATATATGTACTAGTTATATATATAATATATATATACATATTGAACAAGATAATAATATTGTCAGGAAGAGCTGTGAAATTTGAAGAGTTTTCAATAAAGTTGAAGTTAATTCAGGTTTGCACATTGTGCGCAGTTTTTGTGCATATATATATATATGCATATATATATGGATACACATAAAACATTCCAATATATACATCTACATGCTTAGAAATATACATTAATAAATAGATTTGAATTTATATTATATGGCTTTTGGCTTAACTGGGGTTTGATCCCATGCGTGGATGTCAGATCAAGCTTAGTAATGCTTGATTGATCATAGCTTTAGTGCCTTATATCGAAAAAAGCTTGGTAGTAAAACGCTGCCCATAGTGGTGTAAGTAGTAGTAAGCCCTCGACATGAGTGAAACACGGAGTCAGTTACCGACAGCGGAGGAAGGTCTGACATATCACTTAGCACAACTGTATATATAATTACAGTCCACTCAGTTTGCCAAAATAAACTTCAATCAATACTAAAAGATTTTTTGTACACGTTCATGCGCCTTTCGTGTTTCTAGCAAAGCAACAGCTGATTTATGGGATCGATGTGAGGCATAATTTTATTTGAAATTCAGCGTTACAAAAGGCGTCTTTTTTAAAAAATCGGCAACTTGCAGCTTTCGCAAAAGATTTAATCTTTTGACTGAATGCTAACATTTCTGTAAAGTGCAATTTTTGTTAATCGATTGTGAATTTTCTCTCTATTTCGAAAGAAACTACAAATGAAACGCATGACTCTGATACTATGAGATCTCCTCTATAAGATCATGCACTTTTCGTGCTTCCAACGATTTAATAGTAGAATTAGCAGCCGATGTGAAACATAATTTCATTTTGAATGCCACAGCGCTACAAAATCGTGTTTTCAAAACTGCCATATAGCTTGTAGCCAGGGATTGAAGCTCTCGAATGATTACTCACACTATTATGGAAAATTTATTCTCAGCAGATGGAGTCCAATATTCAACTGCTCCCGGATAACCGAAATGAACTATGATGATTTAGTTCAAAATGAGCTAACCAAGTCAATCGATGAAACAGCAGAAAAGTTGGGATCATGACTAATGAAGAAGCAAGTGGTAAGCAGTATTCAAGAAGTTTTTCTCTAAATTCTATTCTCCACTCATCCATAAGTACTATCAAGTAATGAAAAGTATACTTAATCACCGTACTCCACTTGAAACGAAGGGTATGCCTATATAGTTGAAAAAATCTAAAATCTGGGCTCTAAAATCGTGTGCGTCGCAAAATGAGCACAAATGAGAAGGAAACAGCCTAATGCGCGATTGCTCACGATGAATTATATATCAGTATCGCCGTTCAAAAAAATTTACGCGTACTTGTCTACCTTCAAAAACTGTTTTCATCACCGCTCGTACATGTGATCCTAGGACTGAGGAGTACCTGTAATCCTAAAGTATGCGAACTAAAAAATTATTTCAGGATCTTTCCTTGCCAATTTCATTTTCCTGCAGATGTGACCTCCTCTTGATTTGAAATGTTAATTGTAATCAGTTGTTGTTCAATAATGTTGACTGTAGAAGCTACTGTTAAATGCTTGTTGTTGAATGAATATCGCACATTTTGCGCCGTCATCCTAGTGTTTCGGAAAAGGTATCAATTCCAAACCATCTGTGTGCATCTCTGATCGTCTTCAATGTTTACGCATCAGCACCAAGCTGTAAAAAAGTCTGAGTCGAAGCATTCTATAAGTGTTGGAAAAAGCTTTTCTGAGAAAATAGTGCACTCCCTAGGGCCACTTTTGGACATTTTAAAGCGAAAAGTGGATCTAGGAAATCTTTGGAAGAGCGTCACGTTAAGCCCAAGGAACTACAGTTAAGCAAACAGAGTGAATAACTATCTGAGTTCATCATGGCGACTTATATTAAACATGGTATTTCACAGTTTCAAAAGCCCCACTCTTAGCAGTGGGAATGGAATTATATTAATGGAGAATATCATCACGAATAGACCAGATCTCAGGGCATTGATGGTTCTGTCTAATCGATATTGCCTTGTTACTAAATTCCACACTGGATCAGTTCATCGCCTCGTTCGCCAATTGTTCTATTTTTCGTAGACAGGACGGATTTAGTTAGATTTAAATAGCAATTTCAAAGTGAGATGTACACAGACTATTAGTTGGTTGTTGAGAGATACCACTTCTAGCCAAATTGTCGGAAAAATGACCGACTGATCCGTGACTTTCACGTCAGTTCTTCAAAAGTCGAGAGGAAAGCCGCTAAAGAACGTTTGTTCCCACATGCGCTCGAATTGATGCTTCAACGTGGATCGGACTAACCGCGGGCAACCCATGTCTTATGTCCGAATTTGCTCTACATAGAAGCGATAGAAGAAGTTCTTAAACAGAGAAGAACTGTAGTTATGATCGAAGGCGTCTAAGATGCAAGATAAATTTGCAAGGCCTATCAAACCTTTGTCACCTGCAATACCAAGATAAATGCACTACGATCCTTGACGGAGTAGGTACAGCTTCCGCAAAAGCGATAGAAGAATTTGTGCACGCTCATGATCAGATCTTGACGATAGCCACGTATTCCACACATGAAAGAAAAGTGGTAGAATTTGTCATTCCATCGGTCTCTTGTCCAAAATCCCATATATTATTTCGATGATGAAGAGTCGAACGGATTGCTCAAACACGGTCAGACCGGAACACCTGAACTAGCTCTCGCTTGCTTTGCTCGACACACTAGCTCAGCTCTTCTTTCGTTACCTGTAAGATTGCAAGGTTCAGAGTCAAGAGAGATTCAGCAAGATCAAGTATCCGTGAGCCGTACAACATTGACCAATTTCAACATCATTTGCGGAAAGATTGTTGGCTACTAAATCTAACAAAATGTTGTTCATGGGGAACAAATTTTCTTTGAAAACTCATTCACGCCCAAGGAAACGGTTCTCTTCGAATATTCCAATTACGCCTGTCTGGGTCTGGAAGTCAATATGATGTCCAGACAAGCTCCGGAGCTGCGCAGAAAGAAGCTAGCTGTTTCGGCAGGTTTTACGAAGATCGTAGTGAAGATAATAAAGAGTAGTACTTCACCTTACCATTTCGTATGCGTCAGAAGACTAGTCGTTACGTAAACAGGTTCAAAGGTCACTTGATGTTATTGAATGTGCAGCTGGAAAATCGATGCTAGTATCATCGCTTGTTTTCCAAACAAAAATGTCGCGAAATATAAGCTACGCCACAGATCGAAAAATGGAGATATAGTTCTACAGGCCAGGTTACTCCAGATAAGTTGGGCAAGGCAAGTAATGCTTTTTTGACTTCAATCGACGGACGAGTGCAGTACCCTCCTTGATTTTTCGAATGTCAAGTGCACCACAAAAGAACCAACAAGCCAGCGGTCGACTTCTTCATAAGAAAATTAGAGGGAAGTTAGATACTCAATAAATTCTCTGGACGAGGGAGACTCACTGTGCATGCGATAGAAAAATAGAGGATTATTGTGTGCTCGCTTCAGCACTCGACGCGACAGGACGACATGTGATAAGGCGATACAGGTGACCGGACAGATTTGATAGTGAAGTGCACTATGTTACTGAACCAACTGCGATATCGAACACAGCGTCAAAAGATATTATATGTGGACATTTCAATATTAGCCGTGAAGCTTTGGAGTGTGACTGATAGTGAATCAGTGAGACAAATATCAATCGCTAGATACAGCTCACTTTCAACATTGTTTTCAAACACTTCACTACCCAAAAAAGGAAAAAACTCTAAATTCTAACATAAGTCAAATGCACATTAGGATAAATCAAGGAAAGAAATTATACATGTAAACATGTTAAGGCAATAAAACATCAAACTGATGTTTAGATATGACGGAATTATGTTCATGAAGCGAAGAGACCTCCAATGCGGACTTTTAGCGATTAAGAGAACATAATCGAGAAATAAGACAAGCGTGACAATGCTGTGACATGAACAGTGTAATCAAACGACAGTGTTAGAGTCTTCTGATAGGCAACAAGGCATTTTAGTTTTCATAATCAAACAGTCAATTAAAGTAATTTGAATTTGTATCATGTGAAATGACGAACAGGAGTATCAGATCTCTTAAGGCATAAGTTGTGACTAAAAATGGCAAAAACAATCGAAATTAATGTTCAGTTAAACAATATGAGCAGTGCTCCTCCCAATGCAGGTAGTATGATTACTATGGAAATAAAAACACACTCATAGATCTTATCCACATCTCCCTGATGAATGAAGTTATGACTGAATATTCTCTGCATGATAACACATCCAACACCTTTGACCTCTATAGGAGTAACGCGCACATAGGGCTATCTGTCTGGTAATCCCAAGTTAAATTGAACAGGGAATCAATTGTCTCAGAAGTTTACCGTTTGAGTCTGCCTTTCTCTGGCTTGAAATTCCTTATCGTCAAACAACGATAAAATTGTGTGTCAAATTATGAACGATTATCTTCAAGAGCTGGGCTCGACGCTCTTCACTGATTATTTATTACCAGACAATTGCCGATTTAGGCCCTACATAAAAATCGTGTTTTGAATCCACTTTTCAATGAATGAGTAACTCCGAAGCGGTCATGCCGTAGATTTTCGTTAAATGGTGCAGATGGCTCAACTTCACTCTAATACTATCATATGGGTAAAGGCTTCTCAAAACGTATGATTGAAAAACAAGTGAGTTTCAAGAAAAACACATGAAATATAATGACAGAAAAGAGCAAATTTTGAAGGAAAAAAAAGATTCAAGTTTATTCTTGCAATAATTAGCACTGTTCAAGAAAAAACGAGACATTAGCTGAGCAATCATCAAATATCTCAGCCACGCGGCTGCTCAGAGGTTGACAATCATTGCTTGAAAGAATAACTCAAAAGACGACGTACCTGAGCAAGGGGTGTGTCAGCTTTGTTGAGTGCTTGGTGGCCACCAGCAGTTTACGTGAGACGAAATAATTCAAATGACGCTGCACCATCAGATGCCAAGCAGAACTGACAATCAGGGTATTCGCTGCAGGACCCACTGGCAGTTACGGATGCATGCAGTTGTTGCTTACCATAAGAAATTGACAAACTTGCAACAGTTAGCATTGATCTGATGCGTGACAAAGTTTCAGAAGTGGGAAATATCACGTCTATAGGCCTAATTTTGTTCCTGATGATTTCTCCTAATATAAAAATCTATACGTTTATAAACTACTAATTCAGAAAAGTGGTTCAGATTGCCTTCACAAATCAGTTAAACTTTTACTTTGCAACCATAACTGATATATTGACAGACCCCTTTTTAAAATGTTCTCATATACGATCTAATGTTTATAATTTGTGAATGCTTATATAAACTCTTAAAACCCTCCATGGAAACAACGTTCTTTATGCATAAGCTTTAAAGCTCAGAATACAGGCTTTTCATATTCTGTATTCCTTTAAACGCCATACTTTACAAATTCGACAAAAATTGTGATATAGTTGTATAATAATTACCATGAGAGCTATCTGTGAACGAGCTAGAAAATCATCAATGCGTGTCCTCATAGTATTACTGTATCATCACTAAATACAAACAAGTAGAATTCTTTTTCTATAATCGTTTTAGCTGTATCATGATGTCATAGATATGCTCAGTCATGTAGAGTAATGTGCAAAACTTTTGCGTCAGACGGAACTCGAATCCATATCTCACTCTATTCGGGAGTGATGCGTTGTAACGTAGAAAGAGTGTTGGCAAAACGGGCGTCGGCGGTTCAACGAGTTAGTGCTCGCGCTCCCCGAACAGGGTGCGATGATGGTCCGAGTCTCGCGTGGCGCAAAAGTTTTGCACATCACTCTAAATCACTGTTTACAGACAATCGACATTTTATATATCTATCAATAATTGCAACAATAGAAAATGTTCTAAAATTTTCGCGTCATCTTGACATCTCACACGAAGAGAACTAATGAATTTCAAATACAACCTATCTTATAAATATGGTCAAGCGTTCCATATCCTGCTAATTGAATATTACAATACTGCATAATAATTGAAATTGAAAATTGAATAAATGAATGAATTGAATACTGCATAATAATTGAAATTACTCTGCACGTTTACTCTAAGTAGATATTATTGAACCACGGTAACAGGATTTTTTCTATTCAGCTAAAGCTCTCGTCGATCTTCGTGATTTCTATGCTTTCGGTTTCGGATTTAATGGATATATAATACGGAAGAACACAGTTTTTATAGACTTTAACCAATATCAGGAGCACGGGAACCGCTAGAACTCAACAAATAGCGTTTACCAAGGACTCAATGCATTTTAAATATGATAGGTTTGGTCAAAGCTCCTCCAACAACTTTTACTTGGCTGAAAATATAGCATAAATAATGTGTAAACAGGCATAAACGTTTAAATCATGATGTATACAGTAGAATACAATGTATGCTACTTGCACAATGGCTATCTACCATCTGCAGATTCATCTATAAAACGTATTTCAGTAACAGAACAAGGTGAAATGAAAGCTTGCTTCTAAAGTAATTATTTATATGTAAAAACAAATGTACATACACAAAGCATAATTATACAATTTGTTACAGATACCTCACGATCTCAATTTTCGCTCGTACCACATGCTTTCATAAACACATAATGACAAAATTTCTTCTAAGTAAATTTTATACAGTATGCGCTTTTGACAGAATTATTACAACCAGACGGCAACGCTTGCGACGGTGCGACGCCGCTTTCTACGGACGGCCGACGCGCAGAGTTAAGTATAATATGCCCATCATTTGTAGGACATGTGCTGATAGATACATGGTCGGATCGAGCGGATCATTTATGTCGGCTTAAAGAAAAACCCACACGGAAAGTCAAAAAATCGAGCAATGTTCCATCTAGATACATATAGCATAATAGTGACACTTTCTTGTTGTATTTCTGGGGCAAGACTTTAAATCGTCGGAGAGACATACTCGTAAGGTCTTCTGGAAATTTTTAAAGAGACTAGCAGTTAGCAAAGAGAGGAGTGTGTTCAAACACTGTAAAGCATATGGTAGCTTATCTCACATTGTTTTTCTCGTCTGAGTAGAAATGCACAATAATCAGGTGTACAGCTATGACTCCTCCGTTTCTCCATTGCAGCTGCAATAATAGTAAAAATAAGAATTTACACTTCCCTTTTTCCATTTTTATCTACGATTTATTTCATATGATGGCTTCTATAGAACTCTGCAGATGACGACTCTTATACTCGCAAAATGCCAATTGAGGGAATATCATTTTGAAAATTTATTTACCAAAAGTAGCCGAAATTGCTTGACCTTGGTATTGCTCAGTTGCGCATTTTCTTGCAGACATTTTAGCTTGCAACTTTCTTATATTTGATTTGAGATGGTGCTGCGTAGTAATAAATTCATTTGCTACTGCTTGTTGCGAGCATCATCTTAAGGCAAGCAGACGCAAGTTGCATACCAAAATGTTTGTAAGAAATTGCGCAATTGCACGGTGCCAAAATTGTGCAGTTCCATTGTTAAAATCATATTAGAAAACTGAAACGGCGCGAACATTGCAATTTTGTGCATGATAATTCTCGACTTCTTGTTCAAACCGATCGAAACATCATCAAAGAGCTGAGGTGGGGGATTTTGGAGAGCTCTGCCTTAACTGCCAAATTGTTTTAACATTGCACCGTCAAATTACCATTACAACTTATTAGATTTAAACTACAAATTAGCAAATTAAATAAATTGAAATTCTGAGCACAAATAATGTCGCCTTCAAAGTTCTATAAAAATCGTTATATAAATTATTTTATGTACAGAAAACATATGAATTAGTAGAGCATATATTGCACCTCTAAGCAAAAAAAAAGAATTTGTATATCATTGTTCTGAGTACTGTTACAGGAAGAAAAAAACAAACGGCGGAGTCATAGTTGTACACCAAATACCCATCAACTGGCAACTCTGTTCGATTTGACCCACTGACTTGTGGCAGCTTCAATTCAAAGGAACGTAGGAAAATAAGTAGCGTATATAGCCCACACATGATAACTCTGTGAGTGGTTTCTCTCAAATAAAACGCTATAGATTTTTATTCAAACATTGAGCGTTTCGCAGACTTATGCTTTGTGTAAACGAGTAATTAAGATCGGTTTAAATGAAATATAAAGACAATCGGGTCGAATGTCCATATGCCATATTACGCGTATAGCCCTTTCCAAACGGCGGTCATTTTCGGCCGGCGGGTGCTTGGAAAAGCTATGAAGAGAGGCGGGCGGCGTGCTCTCCAGTCTTAATACGGTAATTTCTAGTCAAACTTTCACTTTTCTCGTTAATAAATGCTGTTTTATCGCTGGCGAACAGTGAAATAAAATAGAACACTTCAATGAGGTTAAGTAAAGCAGCGCAAATGTTCCTTTCATAGCTTGCGTGGTTAGGAGAAAAATCAAGTACTTGATGCTATTACATTTGAATTTATCTATATCCCGAGCATATTTATCTTGTGAGTCCTATGTTAACAATAAATCGCTTTTGTTTCAGATAGTTAGCAGTCGAATAATCAATCGCGTTATTATTTCTATTCTGATATCAAATTATATATCATGTCGTTCAGTTTTCATATATTCATATTTCATATAGTACATGAAAATCACCATAATGATTTATTATACGGAAGCAATGAATGGTTTGTCAGAAAGGGTACTGCTCATGCATGTGATCCCACTTCATCGACAACTGTCAATAATTTTTTGATTATTAGTATGTATTATAAACTGAGATCTCTATCAAATTACGAATAAAAGCCTTTTCCCTATCATCAAATGGATGCCAACTTTTTCATTATCCGCTTACTCTGTACTATGGGGCGCCGTGGTCGAGTGGTTGTGATACTCGTCGCGGCGTGCGTAGAGCCGAGCTCCACCCGAACTCTCTCCGGTAGCCAACAATAATACTCCATTGGAGGCCACAGCCAGACTATCTTCGAAACTGCAAAGAGGCTTGCTCGACCAGTAATCTACGTCGTCCAGTGGTTTTGAAAATGACACCGTTTTCAAAGATTACTAAAACCCACTCCGTCTTTCATGAACTCAATAAATGTGGACGAACAGAGACTACTGGTTGCTCCATGACTACTTCACATTTCAACACTTGTGTTCTTATTTGTTATTCATTATTATGCATAATATTTATTTATTTATTCATAATTATATATTATTTATTTATTTTTCAGTTTCTGATTATTTAGAGAAATTACCAATTAGCAATGTGGTGACAGCACAACGTACTATAACTATAAGTTGTCACCATTTTCAGCCGATGGATAGCGGCTGAAATATATAAAATGATCGACATCATTGACTGTTTTTTAAACCTCGCTATAAACAATAAATTTAATCTGTAAGAGTGTTTTAAGCACTACCAAGGTTGCTAAGTCAGAGCCATACACGTGTTTTGAAAGTATCGACCTCTTCATCAGTGGCCCACACCCATAGAGCCCTACTTTGTAACAGGGTGGGAGACGTATATGGTGGTGGCACAACGTACAGTAACATCGCGTTTTCACCATTTTCATTCGATAAATAGCTGGTTGGTACAAATTGATAGACATCATAGACTGTTATTTAAACATCGCCATAAGCATTCAATATAGTCTATAAGAATGTTTGAAGCCTTACAGATGTTGCTACGTCAAAGCCATACACGTGTTTCGGAGGTATCACCCTCTTCATCAAAGGCTCACGCTCCACGCGGTCCCTATTTTGTTGCATAGATGGATGACGAGGTGATAATACAGTGTCATTGTACGCTGTTCTGCCACCACATACGTCTCCCCTCGCTGCTACAAAGTAGACCTCAGCAGTGTAAGGTGTGGGCCACTGATGAAGAGGGCGATACCCCGAGACATGAGTAGCTCTGACGTAATTACCTCGGTAAGGCTTTGAACATCTTTACACAGTATGCTAAATTATTCAAATCTTTGGAACATACAATTCCTACTTATTAGAAATCAGAATGGAGATTTCGCACGCACTGAACAACGTTGATGTTGGAATGAATATCAGAGTTTGTGTTGACGTAAGTGCGCACCAAACGAGTATATGGATCTCTCCAGCCACCATAAAACCAGCACTCACTTTAGTCCTTGTACGACTGCAGTCATATTCACTTGTCACGTTCACTGGCAGTACGCAATTTGAGCACTACCGAAATGTGCATTAAATCTAAGAAGGTGCCGACCGTGGACCTTCGCGAGAGACATAGAGCACCGGTTTCGTGAGAACATTACTTTCATGTTTCATACTTTAGTACACTTTTGATATGCAATCTGAAATAATGTGCATGATGATTAAACTCATCAATCATTCAGTCACCCCACGGATCTTCCTCTTTAAGGGATCTCGCCCAGTTATTTGCGAGAGCACATGGCGTGACCCCAGATAATGGATAGGGGAATAAACGTGAACCAAATGCGAACGTGTGCTTCAGAAAGACGCAGGTAGACTCAGGAAATGAGCTCTCTGTTTTTGCAGCTGGAATTGACAAAACTCTATCTCTACGAGTCAAATCGGCCAAAAGCCTGCAATGAAGCTCCTGGGATTTACATGGAAGGCGGCTAGGAGTCGCCTCCAACAAATAAGCTTCTCCGGCTCCTTCGAGAGAGACTGGCAAGCTACTCGTGAGTACCCAGCACCCCACGTTTACTGCCTAGCAATCCATACGTTGAGTTTTGAAATGCTGAAAACAGCAAAAAATGTGGGCGTCATTCCCCTGACCCCAAAAAATCTCCAAGACGGCAGCGCTAGGTAGGACGAGTACGAAGAGGCTATTAAAATCTCAGGGCGAAACTAGGCTGCCAAAATCAAAACAGAATAAAATGATGATCTATACCTACAATGCAAGAACACTTGCTCACGCATCCGCTGAAGAAGATCTATTGATTCAAGCAAGAAGAATAAGGTGCGACGCATAGGCCTGGTTGAGACGAGAAGACGCCATCATTTTCATAGTGTTCATGACGCCAAATAGAACTGTTTCTTGGAACATGCAGTCTCAGAGGTGTCGGCAACGTTGTCTTCCTCGTCAAATCGAATTTGACTGCTAACATCGCCTTGTTTGAGCAACTAACAACCCGTATCAGGCGATTACTGCTGAAACGATGTGGCTCAGTGCCGGCGTTGGCCATCTTCGTTGCTTACGCACCGGCATCAATGTATGACGAAGACGAAGTCGAAGCGTTCTGTATGGACTTTGAAAGAATCTTTAGAGAAGACCACACCTTTCTCAAGTTCATTGCTGGAGATTTCAGTGCAGAAATTGGACCTAAAAGAACGTCTGTAAAACGTCATATTGAGACCCACGGACAGAATCAATTGAGCAAGGTGAGAGGCTATACCACTTTATCATGACGACCCAAACCATCCAGAGTAACTCACAATTTTAAAAGCCTCACTCTCAGCGATAGACGTGGGAGTCTCTCAATGGAAAGTACAGAAAGGAAATGGACCACATCTTAGTAAATCGAGGGTTTTGCCTAAGCGATGTCGTTGTTGTTTCTCAGCTCTACACGGGATCAGACCATCACCTCCAACGCGTAACGTTCCGTTTTTCGCGAAAGGGAGAGAAAGCCGGTAAATTCCAACAGTGAAGTCCCAGAACTGCCACAAACTGGGAGGTATTCAAATCATTAGTCGGCTCGTGGAAAGATACTGTTGTCGGCAACATCGACGAAGAATACGACCGGGTCGTTGAATATTTTCACGTTGACGCTATAAATCCTGAGAGTTCTAAAGTCACGAAGAGACTCTTCTCCGCAGTCATTTGAGCTGATAGGTCAACGTGAAATCGCACGAGCTACAGGCAAACGAAATCTCAAGTCCAAACTTGCGAAATGCTGCAGAGTAGCGATAAAAAAAGACCTCAAAGAGAGACGAGCAGCAGTCATTGCAGAAGCATAAAAGCTGGACAGGGCATTTCTAAAGCTCAGCGAGGTTTTCGTCAATTGAAGACACACTTTTTTTATTTAAATGACGGTAAGAAGGCACGGCTAGCGTAGAGATCCGAGTAGTAGTGATGTACGATTTTCTCTATTGCCTTATGTTAGCTGTAAGTGCCCCGTCAGGGCAAGGGTGGATCAGTCGTTCCACCGGGTCCCTCCGTCTGAAATCCGAAATGCTATACTGTCGGTGAAAAATAGAGCAACACTCGATACAAACAGGATTACTCCAGAACACCTGGAGAACCTATCGCCAGTTCTCATCAACACCCTGGCTCAGCTCTTCACTCGTTACCTGTCAGTATGCAAGATTCCCATTCAATGAAAACCAGCAAGACCGTGTTGTTGTTCAGAAAGGGAGACCTCCGCGACATAGACAATTATCGCCCAATCTGCCTGCAGTCCTTTGTCTATAAACTCTTCACTCGAGTAATTTTGAACAGGATTGACAGATCATGGGGCGAAGGACTATCATGAAAACAAGAAGGGTTCCGAAAAGCATTTAGTACCATAGACCACATTCACACGATCACAAGGCTCATGAAGTTTCACGAGAGTACAAATGCCGCTCTGTCTCACATTTATCGATTTGAAAAAAAACCTTTGATTGAATGGAAACAGAAGCGGTTATTGAGGCTTGGGACAACCAGGGTGTCCTTCACGACTAGAATATCGCCATTCGGCAACAATATCACCATTGACGTAAGAAGGGAGATTCAACAAGGCGATACGTTTTCGCCAAAAATATTCACTGCTACCCTCCAAAATGTCATGCGAACATTAGAATTGGACGATATGGGAGTGAAAATCGGCGATCGACAATTAACACCATCTTCGCTTTGCTGATGACATCTGTCCTCATAACACCAAGCCTCAGGCAAGCGGAGAGAATGTTGAGCAATTTCGACAACGCCAGTGAAAAAATTGGAATTTCAACCAAATTTAACTAAAACGATGTTTACAAGGGACAGATGGGTTTTAAACCCCTCATACACGCTCTACAAGAAGAACATCGTTGAATGCCCCAATTACGCCTATCAAGGTCGTCAAATCAGCATGGTGAGCGACCTAGCTCCAGAGTTGAGCAGGTGGAAACGAGCGGCTTGGGGAACGTTTAAGAGCGTCGAGGATGTAGTGAAGAGGACCAAGAGCATCCGACTTCATTCCCACCTTTTCGACTCGACGATTATCCCTGCCCTAACGTGTGCACCAGAAACCTGGTCGCAACGTAAGCAAGATGAAAGATCACTTGACGTTGGTAACCGCACAGTCAAAGGTCGACGATAAGAGTGTCCGTATCTCGCAAATGAAAGATAGGATTCGAAGTTTCGACCTGCTTCAGCTATCGAAGATCAAAGAAGCCATTCTACACGCCAAGATATAGAAAATATGGTGAGCTGGGCACGTGATGCGCTTGAACGACAAACCGATCGGCGAGAGCCATTACCGACTGAATTCCTCGGGACATCAAGCGCTCTACAGGAAGACCACCGACCTGGTTGTCTGATTTTTTCTGAAAGGTATAGAGGAAAAATATGTTGCTTAGCGGATTCCTAGAGCGAGGAGGACCCATGTGCTAATCTTGCACGTGATGAGGAAAAATGGAAATGTTGCTAGTACCCACTCGACTCACTCAAGGTTCAATGGGACGACAGGTGCCAGATGATCCAATCACGGTGCCATTATCTTTTTTCTTTATTATGTAACACATTGATCTGCTTTTCCTTACTTCATTGGTATTTTCGTTTTCAACAATTATATCACAACTTCCGAGAACGCCTTTATGCAAGAATGGCAAATTGCACTAAGATTCTCTGTCCACAGTGCTACTGCAGTTTTTTGTTTCAAGTTTCTACTTCACGCTACACTTTACATAAAACTCAAACTCAAAAACCCGCTACTAAGAAACAGCAGCCATGTCTTCAAACAGCTATGACACATTCAGACTACAAGTAAAGCACAAGGGTAAGTAGCTCAAATATTTCAAAATTTTTTGGATGTCTCCTCGAACTACAGCTGCTCATTGCTAGTAGGTGAAAAGGGAAGTTCACATTCTTGGATTGAGCCATCAGCTACACACAGTGATCGCGATTCACTAATGAACAGAGACCCTAGGAGGTTCGAATTTTCCCTCATAATTGAAACAATATGTTAGCAGCTTTTTAGTCCACGGCCCACTTCCTCTACTTAACATCGACATGGCGATCAGCTTACTAAAATTGAATGAGACATTTGACAAGAGGTATTCTTGTAAGTTTTGGCACTATGGCGACAAACACCAAATTTTTTAACCAGCACTAATTAAAATTGCTCAATAAAACTATTCAAAGTATGCGCCATCAGCCTGTATACAATTCTGCCATCTTCCAGATAACAAGTTAATACTGCGCTCTAGAATCCACTACATCTGGATTCGAAAACAGCTGTCAATCTTCGAGACAGATGATTGATTGATGTTTCGGAACTTCTTCTTGCTCCAGAAGTGCTCCAACGACCGGAAGAGATGATAGCCAGAGAGCGGCAACTCAAAACTGTACGGCAGATGATCCAGGTACTCTTATACCACTGTCGGTCAACTTTATCTTTGTCAATTTGGTGACACGCAGCCTTGTGTTGTCACGAAGAAAACATGCGATTGCGGCGATGTCGAAGTTGCGAACTCGATTACAGCGACACAGGTGCTCACAGAAGCGCCTTGTGTTGATCGTCTCTCCGACTTATATTAAATCCTAGCCATTCGACCCGGTTTAGTCCCAAAGTTGACAGACTTTGCGAATTGATTTGACTATTTGGAGTTCCTCGTTGGCCTAGTGACAACGACTGTTTCGGACGACGTTGACTAGCCAAAAAAAAAAAATCAAGTTTTTGTCGGGGATGGTGATTGTGGCCAGAAATAGAGAGCGAAGACGACGATGGAGTAGCCTTTGAGCGATGTACAGTTCTAATTACTTCTGGTTAATAAAAATAGTGCTTGTTTCTCTAGTGCTAAAACTTGTGATAATGCCCAATATCCTGGCAATGTGCATGTTCTGGTCGCTTCGTCAAATCTTGTTCGACCTGCAGCGATTACTTTACTTTTTTGTAGTGGCAGCTGCAAATAGCTAGCAGATTCATCGGTGCTTGTATCATTTAAGCGCTGCCAAAATGCGCACTGAAACAAAGAAGTACCGACCGTGATTCCTTTGGAGAGACACAGCGCACCGGTTTATTGAAGATATCATTTTTTTGCTCCCACAGTTTTGCACGCTTTTCATTTGTAATTTAAACTCCTGAGCGTGGTAAAATAAATTCGTCCACTCTCCAATTACGATGTCATCACCTTTTGTGTTGTTAATGACACAGTTAGAATACTTTTTTCGTTTCTCTCGAGATTTTCATTTCCAACACTCATATATCAGCTTCCGAGAACGGCTCTATGCAAGGATGGTAATATTGCAGTGAGATCATCACACCACAAACCTGCTCCAAATTTTCTTGTTCCTATTTTACGTCAATCATTACATAGCACATGCAGTAAAAGGCAGGTGTCGCAACTTTGGACGGCCATGAGATTTTCGAACTACAAGTAAATCCTTGCAGCATATTTTCAAGCTTTCATGAAGCCTATTATGGTACTTTAATAGTGCTAGGCACGTGTTTCAACCTCTCAGACTCATCACTACCATTGTGCCTTTCGGTCCATTCAGTTCCTTGTAAAGGATGCAGCTCTTGCATGATATGGAATCGATGCTGAGTTACCGTACACAGAGTGTGAATGATACGGCGTCGATTCCTTTGCACGTAGGTAGATAACTCCCCACAATGATGAATACTAAAAGGCACTCCGCTACTGGCTAGGATGAAAGGGAGACAAGTGCCTAGCACTTTATAAGTGTCATAACAGACTTTATGAAACGTTTAACTTTAATGTCAGGATGCAATAGTTTTAAGTGAAGTTTCAAAATGTTTAATTGGAAGTGTTAACATAAAAGGAAGTCATTGATGAATAGTCTAGATTCTTCTGGACCTTTCGGTTATTTCCTCCAATCATAGCGCTGATTCAATGAAAACAGAAGTTTACGAACTAGAATTGAGCCATCATCTAAGTGCACAGACCTCAGATGTTCAAATCTCTTATCATATTTGTGAGAAGATTCGTTGGCGGCACTTTGATCACAACTTAACTCTCCCCTTAACAATTACATGGCGATCGATTCGCTAATATACATTAGTCTCATACTCTGACTATTCTTATGTTCTGCTGTTTCGGGTGAATGCTACCTCTTGATCTTAGTAAAATGTCACATCAGTGGCATCAGCTTCAGCATCATTCAATTTTGAATTAAGTTATCTGAGCTGCTATTGTATATGAAACGTCGCACATGAAAAAACATTTGTCTAGCTCGCCACCATATCAATGTTGGTAATGATTGTTGGTTATCACCACTAATCTTTGCAATGTCGTTTGCTCTTTCATCGAAAGCGCATTATTATCAAAACCTACTGAAAGGACAAAAATCCTTGGCTTGGTGTGACTGCATGCTCTATTGAATGGTTTATGAAGCAAACTAACAGTTTATCACAGCACTGCATGTTCAACAGAAGGACCTCACAAAGCCTAATATGTACATTTCAAACAAATGTCTGATTTTCTGAAAGCGCATGCATCAATCATATACCGGGTCACTTCCGCAGTTATAACTCCCAAATTCCACCTGTCCTTCCGCTTATTATTACAGTTTGAATGAACTCAAAGCATGAACATAAATTGGAATTTACCTTTAGTAAAAGTTACCACTGTGGGATGCATCAAGTTTTATTGTTGACAGTCAATAGAAACAATGAACTAGCGAATGCAAATGCTGACTACTCCATTCAACACTACTACGCAGTAGATAACCAGTGATACATCTGAAAAACATTCAAATAAAGTCTCAAAAAACACTACGTTGACTTCTATTCACTAAATGAATCACAGCTTAGAGACGAGAGCATTGATGGAGTAGCCTGAAAATGAGTTGCTCATAAGGTACCGTCCAATTCTAGTCCATTTAACACACATAAGCATCCGAGTTTGCTCGTATTTCAGCATTCTTATGGTTAGTATTAGAAACATGTAGCAAAACATCATTGACATAGAATGAATTGAGCTACGCGATAATAGACAGATTCGTACAGCATTTGATGACATTTCAAATTAGATGAAAACTCTCACAAATAACGTTTGAGATAACAGGCAACATTTTAACAACCAAAGATGTTCGTGGATGATAATTGCAAGAACGACAACAGCAAGTATGGCTACCTAGTATAGTACGACACAGTGAATAGCAACTTATAGGGCATACATATTCTTAGAACAATAGAAAAAAATGCCTCTTGCAGTGATAGCATATTCTCGACTCTATAATTTCAAATAACAGAAGGATTTTGACCAAACGTGAGTGTAACAGCACATTCTTGAAATGAGTTAGTGAAAACAATAACGAATTATATACTGCGAAATCAATTGGGACATCCTGCGTAGTGAAACGCTTGATGCCCCATGATAGTGGTCATTGTTGGAAGAGTTCACGAAGAGCAATATTCTTGTGCTCTGCATCGTAGACGAAAACCTTTCCAGCTGGTGCCCATATCACAACATCTGATACTCCGAACAACTCTGTTGTGCGTAAAAATCATGATAAATGCCTCATTCTACACTTTTTGAATTCGAATATCTTCGCTCACAAGAAAAAAATTATGCCCGACCTACAACATATATCTCTTCCAACTATTTCTCCGAAAACTCATTTGAATCACACACTATTAACACATCTCCGGCTAACTTTAACGAAGAATACAGCGTTGATCATACACGATAGAGAAAACTTACTATAGCGCCCTATATAACCCGATCGGGACAAGGGCTATTCGCTTTTCTCTTAGATTTTTAGTAATCCTTTGATAGCTAAAATCTCGGCGATTCCAATACTTAAACTGGATTCTCTGATGCGTTATCATACGTGGCAGCTATGATAAAATTAGCTTGCACCTCCAGCGGAATTTTTTTGCTCGGCTAGGGCGTGTGGATGACGTTTCGCCTGAGTTTTCGTATGTATGGTCTAGCTCAAAGGTCGCTAACTCTAAAATTAAGCGTTATTTTTAAAAAGCATTTATAGAGCAAAAAACAATGCTTTGCTTCTCACTGAGAGATAGACATATCAAAAGCATTCAAACTTTAGGAAGAAATCGTGGATTAGGACACCAAAAAAGAAGTTCGATAGATTTTTTTGAAAAGTTAGAAAAAAATTTTAATTAAGCAATAAAAATCGCGATCTTTAGAGGCGGCAGTTGAAATTGCTGCGCACAAAGTGAGTCGAGAGAGCGCGATTTTAGTAATCAGAGATTTTTTCTCTAACGAACAAATTTGTGTGGGATTGCTGTAGGTAATGTAAAGCGTAATCTTCTTCTCACTCACAAATCGCATCTGAGAACCTTTTTAGAAACAAACCTAATTTTAAAATGACTAAAATGAAAAGATTTAATTATCAAATGGCTAGTAAATTCAAATAAAAGTGATTCACAGACCAAAAGCCATAGCCGAGAGAACTAGCGCAACGGGTGCAAAATAATTTCGTTTACGTTGCTGCAGAGCACAAAAAAGGCTAATTTCAAAAACGGAGTGAAGCATTAGAAACGCCGTACTGCACGTTATTATGATGTTTACTAAATGTTGATGGCATAGGCTCCGCAGCAAAAAAGTCCTTAAATTAATTGCATTTTTAGGGGGCACATGTTGCCCCGAAATGACTGAGGGGTAACATCTCATCTTTTATTTCTTATGTGACCAAAAAATCGTCGTAGTTATAGGCGTAAATGAGTAAATAATAGAATAATCTATCACTGTATCACTTCTTAGTTTTGGAATCAGATATTGTAATGTAATCTTTTTGTTCCATAAACACTTATTCCATATAGCACTCTAAATCCGTCAAAGTGTTTGGATCTCAGAAAACTGTGGATGGTTTTCCCAAATTGAAGCTGCTCCTTTTATGTAGTCCCATTTTATCGCCACTCTCAATAACATGTTGATTTTAAATGCACTTCAAATGCTGGTATCTCCATTGATTTATAGAACAAACTTTGATCTGCCGTTCTACGACTATTAACCTCCCATTATTCGTTTACACTGTACTCTGAACACATTTTATCGCGTCTAATCTGGGACTGGACATAGTGCACAATTTTACATGCTCAACGTAATTCTTTTCGCCTAATGTCAGTATTGTAGTTTCTTGTGCCTCGTGCAGCCCTCGCTTCTCAGAAAAATTTCAAAAAACCATCTTCTGACAGTTGCAGCTTTGCATCATTATACCGGAGTTTCCGATTAGCCACCTGTCGGCGATGCATATCTTTTTTGACTGCGCCGCATATATCACTACGCGATTCCTGGGGATAGTGAGTTAGACAGTTGGGTACATGTAGACTCGGCTAATACCGACGAGTTTTGATAGGTGGCTGATCGAGAGATGTGGTATTGTCTATTATAGCTCCCACTTCAGCGAGCTAGGACCAGATTTTTAAAGCTACGTCCTGCGTAACTGCAGCAAACCATTTCTGTAAAATGAAATGCAGGTTCGGGAACCCTTAACGCAGAAGTTTCGCACATCACCCTACATCACTGAGAGTAACGACCACCTGTATCACCTGTCGCCCCGTTAATCGTCGAGTGACTCGAGCGGGTACTATACTAGCAACACTTCTACTTTTCCCTATCGCGTTGGTAAGAGTAGCCTGGTGGGTCTTTCCCGCTTTAGGGACTCGCTGAGCATCAAATCTTTTTTCTATGCCTTTCTTGAAGAAATCGAACCAACGGGTCGGTGGTCTTCCAGTAGAGCTCTCGATATCCCAAGAAATCCAGTTAGTGACGGCTTTCTCTTCTTTCCGCGAGAAACGGAACGTTGCGCAGAGGAGGCGATGGTCTGATCCCGCGTGGAACTTAGGAACAACAGCGACATCGGTCAAGCAAAACCTTTGATTTACCAAGATCTGGTCTATCTCGTTGTCGTACTGTCCATTGAAAGACTCCCTGTTCAGCGTTGAAGGTGAGGCTTCTGGAATTGTGAGTTGCCATGGATGGTTTAGGTCGTCATGATAAACTCAGATATCCTCTCGGCCTGCTCATTCCATTCTAGCCCTTGGATCCCAATGTGACGATCTTCAGACGATCCTCTAGGTTTAATTTTCGTGTCAAAGAAGACTATATTAAGTATGTCTCATCAGCCCGAACATTTCCACAATCTCGCAGGCTACAAACCATTAGCGCTTTGCGCAGATTTTTCTGAGCCTTCGTTTCGCCCGAAATTTGTCGATACTTGCCGCATCATGGCCGCTCAACAAAGCCTCAATCGCAATTTGCTACTATACGAGTACGAATTGGGACGCGATTCACAGACCACCTTCGAGAACATCGACACTGCAAAGGCTGTTTCTGTCCAGGCAAGCAGCGCATCAGTTCATAGTCGAGCTTCGCCATGATGTCATGAGGCGGCAGTTATAAACAAATTTTCCACCGAAAGAAAATCAGAAAATTTCACATAAAGCGTTAATGATTTGTTTCCTGAGAGATGAAAGAAATGTGTCCAGACTGAAAGCGCATACTTTGAATAGTGTTGTTAAGCAACTATGATCCCTTGCGGTTAATAAGCTTATCGTTTATTGCTCTAGTGGCAAAACTTATGAGAAGACCTAATACTACAATATGATTGTAATTTGCACCTTCTCTTCCCGTGAGCGTTTCAATCCCCTATCAGCATGTTTCCCTCTCTGTCCATTATTGAATGTGTCCCACATACGACCACGGAGACCCCTGCCATGTCCAGGTGGTTCATGAGGACTTATATAGATGATATGGCTAGGATTTGAGCACTTTAGAACTCTGAACTCCTAAACAACAGCTCATCTTCTCCTTTAAAAACTCTACCTCTACTGACAGTAGTTCGTGAAGAATAACAATATTTCCCGTCAGGTAATCACTCACAAAAGGCAGTTTCTACGGAACGATCAATAGTCGAATCACCAAAGGGAGTGTCGGTTGAAACGGACGCCTCTTCACAGTGTACAGACTCGCTTGACTAAATTTTTTTTCTATCTTATCTTATCTGTATCTTTGACCTTGACTTTCTTTTTGTTTGTAAAATGTTATGCAGAATTTCTTCAACAAGTTAAGCTTAGTCTGAAAACTAGGTCTTTTGGTCTGTTAGTCAAGTACAAAAATATAGCTCAAAAAGAAAAAAGAAGGTGTTATGTGGCAAACAAAAGTTTACTCTCCAAAACATGTGGCTCATTCGTTGAATCATAGAATGGTTTCCTCCAGATGGGCTTTTTTTTACCAAAAAAACCCTTTGTAGCTGTCCTTCAGTGGTCTTTATCGCTTAATGCTGTCAATGTACCCTCGAAGCTTTGATCAACAAATAAATTTCTATTTTTATGAAAGCAACAAATGAATTTCTATTTTTATGGAAGCTCGTGATGATACGAACCAGCAGCAGCCCGCCGCGAACTCAATGCACGTTATGTGCCGAAAACGGTACATATGGTCGTCAACGAGTTAAAATCTCCAACAATGATCATGAAGAATGCATGGTCTTGTCTGAAGATTTTCTCAAGGTCCATATAGCACGCTTCGACTTCGCCTTCGTCATAGCTTGATGTTGGCTCCTAAGCAGCGAAGGTGTTCAAAGCTGGCATTGGACCACATAGTTTCAACCGCAATCGTCCGATACTGGTTGTTAGTTGTTCAAATGAATCGATGTTCACGGTCAAATTCGATTCGGCGAAATGATAACTCACATTTTCAATAGCTTCCTTCCCAACGGTGGACGTGAGAGTCTCCCAAAGGAGAGTATCATAACCAAATAGACAACATCTTAGTGAATCAAGGGTTTTGCATAACCGTTGTCGCTGTTGTTCCTAAGTTCTACATGGAACTAGACCATTTCCTCCTTCGCGCAACCTTCGCTTTTCGTGCAAAGGAGAGAAAGCCGTTTAATTCACACAACGACGTCCCGGAGCTACCACAAGCTGGGATGTATTCAAATCAATAGTCGGCTGTTGGAAAGATACCGCTGTCGACAACACTGACTAAGAATACAACCGGCTCGTAGAATATCTTCACGTTAGCGCTATGAAAGACGAGAGTCCTAAAGCCACGAAGAAACGCACACTTGTCTTCGCAGACACTCGAGCTAATACGTCAACGTGGAATCGCACGAGCTATAGGCAACCGAACCTCTACGTCGAACTTTCGAAACGCTGCAGAAAAGCGATAAAAGATGACCTCAAAGTTAAGCGAGCAGCAGTCATGGTAGAAGCTGGGAAGAGCCTTAGCAAAACCCAGAAAAGTTTCGGCAATTACAAGACCAAGATGGTTGCACTCCGACGCTCTGATGGGACACTTACAGCTTCCAGAAGGGGAATGGAGAAAATCATCCACCAGTTCTATTCGGATCTCATCGCTAGCCACGTCCTCTTACAGTCATATTGAGAAAGGATGAATCACTCGTTCCACCGGTTCCTCTTTCTGAAATCCGACATGCTACGACGTCGGTGAAGTACAGAGCAACACTCGATATAAAGAGGATCACACCAGAACACTTGAAAAGCCTGTTGCCAGTTCTCAACACCACCCTGGCTCGGCTCCACTCGTTACCTGTCAGAATGCAGGATTCCCATTCAGTGAAAACCAGCAAGACCGTGTTGTTGTTCAAAAAAGGAGGCCTTCACGACATAGGCAATTATCGCCCAATCTGCCTGCTGTCCGTTGTATATAAACTCTTCGCTCGAGTAATACTGAACAAGATTAACAGAACACTGGACGAAAATGCGAGCAAGCAGGGTTCCGATAAGCATTTAGTACCATAGACCACATCCACACGATCACAAGACTCATTGAAGTTGTACGACAGTACAAATACCGCTCTGTCTCACTTACATCGAGTTGGAAGAAGCCTCTGATTCACTGGAAGCAGAAGCGATTATTGAGGCTTGCGACAACCAAGGTGTTCTTCACGACCAAAATATCGCCATTCTACAACAATATTACCATTGGCGTAAGAAGCGGGTTTCGAAAGTCTATACACTTTTGCCAAAATTATTCACTGCCACCCTTCAAAATGCCATGCGAACATTAGAATGGGGCGACATGGGAGTGAAAATCGACGGCCGACAATTGAACCATCTTCGCTTTGCTGATGACATCGTCCTTATAACACCAAGCCTCAGGGAACCGGAGCGAATGTTGACCGATTTCGACAACGCCTGTGGAAAGAATGGCTTTCAACTAAGCCTAACTGAAACGATATTTACAAGGAACGGATGAGTTTTAAATCCCACATGCACGCAGAAGAACGTTGTTGAATGACCTAGTTACGTTTAAGTCGTAAAATCAACATGGTGAACGACCTAGCTCCAGAGTTGAGCAGGTGGAAACGAGCGGCTGGGAGAACGTTTAATAGCATCAAGGATGTAGTGAAGAGTAAAAGGAGCATCCGACTCCGTGCCCATCTTTTCAACTCGACAATCATCCTGCCTTTAAGTATGCAGCAGACACCTGGTCGATACGTCAGCAGGATGAAACATCACTTGGTGTTATTGAACGCGCAGTCGAAAGATCGATGTTACGAGTATCCCGTATCTCGCAAATAAGAGAAAGGATACGAAGTTCCGACCTACGTCAAAGATCGAAGATCAAAAACGCCGTTTTACACGCCAGGATATTGAAAATAAGATGAGCCCGATGGACGAGAACCGTTACCGAGTGGTTTCCTCGGAATATCAAGCGTTCTACAGAAGGACCACCGACCCGATGGTCCGATTTCTCCACGAAAAGACTATAAGAAAGATATGATGTTCAGCGTATCCCTAGAGCAAGTAGGACCCACTGGGCTACTCTTGCAGGCGATAAGGAAAAATGGAGGTGTTGCTGGTATCCGCTCAAGTCAATCGACCAACAAAGGGACTACAGGTCACAGGTGAAAGGTGACAGGTGATAAAGGTCCCAACTCCTGAAGTACGCTCATAGTGGAAAATTGGGGGAAATTTAGTGGCATCGCACGCAGTGTACAACATTGGTCTTGGCAAAACTATCCATTGCCTTGTAACCTACCATCACAATGTACATGTCATGAGATTATACCAAAAGGAAAATTTATCTCGTAATATTTTATTGGGAAATACATGACGTTAATATAATCTATAATTTGACGATTATTATTGATTACAGAGCCTATTCGTAGCAATGAATAGAGGTGATTGCTCTTGATTTAGAAAATGGATGATGAACGTGAGTGAAATTTGAAATAAATGTAAATAAGAGAGCATGAAATCGTTCCATAAAAGTCTGAAATATGATTTTCTCGCAAGCATCTGAGGTTTCCTTTTTAGAAATATGCTGCTTAGAAGGAAGCATTGACAAGATATCCAGGTTGCGACAATAAAACGACATTCATATAGTGTTCAAGTGGATTCATAAAAAAATTGTTACTGATAAGACAGTAGAGCAGAGTCTTTTTTACAACTCTATGCAAGCTCCAACTTCTAAAGTCTTCTAACTTCGGAAAATTTCACCGAATTATCGCTGAATTAGCATCGCATTACAATGTGTAGCAAAACTTTTGAAGAACATTTCGATGTTTTATGATTAGTTGACATGTCTCAACCAAATATAGCCTTAATGAAGTCTCTTTTATCATATTTTTTCTTTTACTGACGACTAAACTCTCTTTAGTGCTCTTTAGTGAGGACAGGAATCCAAATTTCATTGGGAAACTGCCACATTGCCATCTTAACAAGTTGCCCTTGTCTACTCCCCGCGCTGTCTCGCAGCACGCTGCGCACAAAATCAACGTGGTTCCCAGCTTGTTAAAATCGCTGAGAGGGCGGCATCTCATGACTTGAAAAACGCGACAGTTTGAGACCCTTCATATCCGATTGCGCATTGTTAATTAATCACGAACAGGAATAAGGCTTGTTGGGAAGAAAACAAGTGTTGAAAAATCCGTTAGCCGGCCACCTTATTAGACCATTCGATACCACTTTGATTTTTACCTAGCACGCGATAATCGACCAGCAAGCGGGACACTCACCGATGGTAATATAGCCGCTTTATAGTTAAATCTAGATTTTCACTGTCATCAAACGGGGCTTCATTGTCAATAGGATTTCCATGACGCTAATGCTTCCTTCAAAATCCTGCATTTTCCAAGACCGAGATACGCACAAATGAGGGTACATTTCTAACAGCATATTTTAAGCCTTTTAAGGCTAAATTTTGCTAACTTACTTAACATTTTTGTGCTACTTCTTATACTCATTTATCTCTGAAGTGCTATGTGAGCAACAATTCATCTCTGTACATGGCTGCAAATAAATAGACAAGTTAATACTCACTTATGTAGTCATTTAATAATTATGAAATAAAATATTACAGCATAAATTTTTGAGTTTCATTGTCCCCTCACTCCACATAATACTCAGAAATCACCAAAGCAATTGACATCATAAACAGTAAATAAAAGGATAAAAGGACAAAGCTCTCGGCGTTAATTAATCCCTGAGGGATGCGCCATGCATTCGACTTCAATTTTTAACTTCGTTTGAGGTGATTGAATGCACATCTGGCCTTTACAATGACTCGCGGTGGCCTTCCGCTGAACCGAGTCAGTGCCGCTTATCCTCCCAGACAAGTCTGAGACCTGTCTGGTACCAATACACCGACCCCGGAGGGATGGATGGCTTGGTGAGCCATGAGCGCGAGATCGAACCAGTGACCTCGTGTGCGACGCAGGACACCTCTAACCACTGCGCCACATGCGCACATTTTAAAACAGTGAATAGATCGGCAAAAATAATGCTGCACACTGCGTGAGATGCTACTTCAACGATTACTCTCAACAGTTTCTTGGTTATTAGAGCATGTTCGGAGCTTTGCCAATGCCTTAGTTCGCAAACGAATCGATAACGATCTTTTAGTTGATAAAACAATAGCGCGGTGGCGGTAACAATGTATTGGAAATGCAGTCATGATAATGACTATGGTAAGATAAAGTATCAATGCCAATTCAATACTTTTCAAAAGAACAACTTTGAAATCCTTTTATACTGATAAGCTTCTAATATAACAAGGCACTATTCCACTTTTTACAAGTGCTCACACTTTAGCTCATCGTAATATAACGTTTAAGAGTCGCTCAATACCTAAATCAATAGTCTCTCCCGACGACAAATCCAAGTGTGCGCCGTTTGTGATGGCCGCCATAGTCCTGACAGATATGGCACTACAGTGATTTTTCACCATAGCAAGCTACTATGCCCAAAATCATTGACTCTTGTCGTTAGCGACTTTTCAGAGTCGAACTCTCCAGAATTGCAATTTCTTTTCAATCTTTACCACTTGAAAAAATTTTCGCAGTAAAGCTTGCCTTTTTCTCTTTCAGTATATCCTGACGCTCATGCTTAAGCGTCAAATAACATTCGGCGAGACTCTTCGCATGGGGATCGTTTGACTCCACGTCATCTGAAGCCTATGTAGAATGTAGAAGACGGCTGACCTTCTTTTTTGGAATAATGTGCGAGGTTCCTCCTGCAACAGTGAAGGAATTCTGGTAGATAAATTTGCTACGAACAGAAGAACGCCAAACTCCTCTGGCATTGAACAAGAGAAGGCATCAAGCCTAAGTAACATTGGTGCAAACTGCAACTAGTAAGAGAAAGAACTTATTCCTGACAATCATTTTTGAGCCATGCATGTGATCTGTTATAGGTCAACATGCAGAGCCCAATACACGTGTTTCGGCCTTGACAGCCTCGCCAGTAGGGCAGTACCCCTCGTCTTTAGTCATTGCTCTCGGGAGAACCCAACCCTATAAAGAGTTGACGACTCAAACATTCTACACGTGACATTAAGTGAAAATATCATTGAATGGCAGTGTTTTCCACTCGATTGCTCTTGGATAGTATTTTTGAAAATATCATACCTCTTAAAACACTACCATTCAATGATATTTTCGCTCAATGGCACGTGTAAATTTTCGGTCGCCGCCAAATCCTCTATAGGGGTTCTGTTGGATTGGCTAAAGACGAAGTGTACTGCTTCACTGACGTGGTTATCAAGGCCAAAGCACGTATTTCGGGCTCTATAAGTTGTCCTGTAGCAGATCACATGCATGGCTCAAAAATGGTTATCAAGCATATTGAAATTTGAGCATGGTCCTTAGAAAACACTCGAAACCAAAGAATGAACTTAATGGTGTTGCCCACCTTCCCTTCTCTTTCTTACTTTAAGCAGTTTTGAAAAAATTCAGATTTTACTGGTCAGTCATGAGTGCTTGAGCTAACATGAGGTGCGCCCAAAGAACAAGTTTTCTTCTAGACTTCCAGTAATCGTTCGATGGTCTGAAGAACAACGATTCCAACGCTGTGCTTCCCTTATGCAAAAGCCTACCTAATTCGCTGTAGCGGCCAACAGAATATAACATTTCAATTTTGGTGTGCAACGTTTGCTGGGCTGGCTTGGCTTTCTAGTAAACTTTTAGTGGTCGTTCCATGATCATTCGATAGTAGAAATCTCGATTTTGATATTAAGTTCGGTTTGCATAACAACCTTCAATATACAATTAACTATCGAAAAAAAAGATATCGTTTTGCTTTCGAAGTGAATTGCTTCGAGCTCACAGTAGATATTTTGACAAAATAAATTAATACTGATTTTGAGGAAACCTGTTGCAGTGAAAAAAATGGATTTCACTTGAAACGACCTCAAAACCGTATTCTCAGTGCAAAAACGCCCTGTTAATTGAAATACTAGTTTTTTCTCCCATAATTCTTTCGATGATGTTATGTAAATGTGATTTGAAAGCACAATTAACGACTTCTAAAATCATTAAAATTATTCATTCCGATCTCCTCACATTGGGAGTCAGCGACCAAATTCTTGCACATTCGCAGTGTCTGCAAGTTCGCTATAACATTAAGTTTATTTGAATAACAGAGAACTCTTTCTCAAAGTTTGCGTACAACCTATTAGTAACCAGTCAATAGCTTGGGGAATGGAGATATTACTAAACTTCGCTCTGCTACCAAAAAAAATCTCTCTTCCGACTACTAAAGAAACAATGGCATTTTGCTTTCGGAGTACTTGGCCTAGTTCGGTACTTCTACCTAATCCACACCCTTTTACGACTTTTTTTTAACAACATATTTTTTTAGCTTTTCTAAAAAGTTTTAGTAGTCATTCGTCAGCTTGACTCTCTGCAGTTTAATACTCTACTTCATTTATGAAAGTCTTTTTAATGCGCTATAGCAGTGAAGATAAAGTCAATTTTCACACTCGGGCATATTTCGCTTTACCCTTTGGGCACGACAGGATCACATCGTTAGCCCACCACGGCGCGAGGGAGCAATCCACTGTGTTCAGCGCTTAGTGATGCTGGGCATCAGAAAGAGAGTTATCGATTCGATTCCCCAACGCTACTTCACAGTGTTTGTTTTTGTTTTCAGTTTAATTTGTACCATATCATTAACACACCATATGTCATATCGTAACACTATAACACAAGTGTTTCATCATGTGAACCATTTACTCAACAATTTTTGGTATTAGAAAGTAGTCAACTGCTAACAACTGAGCGTTTCTTTGCTAGAATAAATACGTATATAGAAGAAGAAAACTGATCGACACGAAAAAGTCATTTGTGAAACGGCGTGGTATGAGATCGAACCAGCAACCTTTCACCATCACTGACCACCCGGCACTACGCACCGATCGCCGTCGAGCGCGGAGGCAGGTCTGAGCTAGCGCCATGACCCTGTCGTCCCCAAAGTGTTAAATGTGATTAAGAGAAAGACGAAGCAAGAGCCTTTGTTGAAGTGGAGGATGGCAGCTGCATCCCCGATAATGATAAACGCGAGCTTTGAACCCTCTTAAGATTTCGATTTTCCTCATCGTATTTTTCACGAAAACAAGAGTAGGCAGTAGATAAAACGATAAAATAATTCTATGTTTGCCTATCATTGATGAGACATACCACGATCATTTAAACGCTGCCTGAAGGCCTCTTCATGAGTTTTTCTGATGAGCAAGTCCGAGGTGTTGATATAGTATTCATTTGTTGAATACTATGTTGATGAAGTATAATATAGTGAAGGCAGCATTACTAGTACAATAATCGTGGTGGCTTACGTTTCGGCAACGTTCGCCGTCTTCAGAGCCTGGAAAGGTCAAATTGATTAGTAAACTAATAACACAAAATTCTCCGACCCCAGCAGAAAACGTAAGAAATAATAAATTTTGTGCCGCATAGGAAAAAACTTCATTCCTGAAACACTCACCCCTCAGATGTTTTAGGTCTTTCAATTAATCATTGAAGACCTGCCAGCTAAGAGTCACTGCGTAAGTGGAGACTATGCCTGGCTCAGACTCGAAAGATTAGCACGAGGTATGGTGCGATGTCACACGTTAACACTAGGCATTTCTTTTTATGTGTTCATTTTTGAGTCTTTGCTATATGTATCCAAAACATTTCCAAAGTTTTACGAGCGCATGTGTTTGATTTATGTGCTAAGGACAGTGAATTTAACGTCAAAATCGGCTCCTTTATGCTTATGTCCCTTATGTGTACCTAGTGGGGTCTTTGGGTCGGAGTAACGTTTCCCATCTAGGCACCCTTTTACGCGGATTCAGAGTGGTCTACCTGTTTAGCCAATATATTCATCCCCGCACGCCTGGCAAGAGATCAGGTAAATTGTACTGGATCTCATGCAATCGCCGTCTCTGCCGTGTGGGCAAACTTTGCAGTCGCTGGTATCGCAGAGACGATCATACAGTCGGTTGCGGACTAATTGGCGTTTTAGTGTTTTTGGTGGTACCTCGACTACTGCTACCGAATGATCTAAACCTGCTCTTTTTAAGCGGCGTTCAATGGCTGCACTCACTTTGTTGGAAAGAAAAGGCAGTATGAATGGAACTTGATCCTCGCCAGACCTTCCGCATGGGGCACCAATTTCCCTCTAATTCTAACTTGAAGAGCTCCTGCTGTGTTGTAGCCATTAGAGATGACTATTTTTTGCCCCAAGCTCAAGGACTCTATCTTCCGTTCTTTTTCTGTGCACACATTAGCAGCTGTTCGAAACATGTTCTTTATATGTACTGCATTTTGTGTGCGATGGATGAGCAGATAGGTAATGATTCAAGATGTTTTTGTTGCTTGGCTTGCTGTTACCATTTTGTGTTGCAGGACTTCTTTGAGAGGCTGACCTGAACGTTCAAAAATGGAAGCCAATTTGGGTAAGGTTTCTCGAGGGTGAACTTTATGTACTCTGACCGACTTTTAAACAACTCAAATCACTTGTCTACCTCCTCTTGTGTTGAGCAGACGACAAAGCAGTCATCTATATACCCACAGTAAAGTAACGGCCTGAGATCGATTATCAGGACCTCTGCTATAGACATAACTGCAATAGCAAGGGTCGGAGCTAGTCGTTGTTCCACTGTCAGTCCTCTGTTAGTCTACATAGTTAATCTCTTGATAGTCCATGGATCTCTTCATAGTTAGAGGTGATGTGACACGATTGCGGTGCAGTGTTACTCCAGTGGTTACATAGATCTTATACGGCCCACGATTTAGCTTCTTGTTGCAGTCCACCGATAATTAAAACGTTTGTCTACGATATCTTTCTGTAGGGAGAGCAGACTCCCGGAGAACTGAGTAATAAAAAGACCGAGAGACAATGGGTTCTATCCGACTGACGAGTCTGTAAAGGCGAAACACGTGTATAGAGCTGTACAAAAGTCCTTAACAAACCACATGACATGTTGGCTTAAATAATAACGAAAGGATCTATTGAAATTTGAGCGTGGTCATAACAAAACACTCGAAAAAGAAGTGTTAGTTAGAAAATTATTCAAGTTGCCACATGTAATTTTCAGATGACACAAAATTCGGGGAAAAAAAATGTCGACGAGGATAGTTTAACCATATAAGTATTCATATACCATCATCCAAACAGTGTGCAATTTCATAATGGGTAGAGCTGGCTTTGCAATACAAGCGTTACCATAGTTGATCCATGGTCCAATCTCGTATCAAGGGACATCCAGGCTTCTCATAATAGCGAAATTGCCAAAATAGCACAAGATTTGTTAGGAAGATGAAAAAGGCTGGTTAGCAAGGATACGTCGGTAGATTCACGACCCCTTAACTAGGTCAAATGTGCATGCATTCATTCTTCTTCACAGTACCGCTAATGGATACAAGAATGCTAATTGATATGCAGAACTCGAATTATCAGGCACAAAGAGAATCCGTGTTTGACCTTTAGCGGTCACGTGCCAACCACAAAGCTACCGAGGCCCTTGTTCTGCTATCTTCCTTCTGCGACGTGGGGCATAAAAATTGTCAAAAAACAAATGAAAACAAATGTCGGACGGTTTTTGTCCGAAAAACGCATATCGGTATCTGACCTGATTATATTGGCAGATCATGGCTATACATACATATATATACATATATATATATATACATATATGATATACAAGAACTTTTACTTCACGGCTTTTACGGCAGTGGTATGATGATATAACTATATATCTAGAATTGCTGAGTGATATGCAAAACTCGGAAAATCTGGCGGGAACACATGTTTCACCTTATCTGAAAATGTGACAGTAAAGCAATGGATCCTGTAGTACGGTGGTTAGCACGCCCCTTTGATAAGGATGAAGCTCGACTTCAACTCCCGCATGAAGCTCCGGGCTTTGCATATCGTTTAGCATTTTTAGCTACATAGTTATAGCACCATAGCAGTGTTATAAAATCGATAGCGTGAAAGAACTCTTGTATTTTATTTATAACCACTAATGACGTCAAATGGATAATTACATTGTTAAGAGACTGACTTTGTGAAGTTAAAGATAGAACGCATAGTCTATTGCATAGATGGAGTGTTCATTCCGAGCACATCTCTATGCGCACCTCGCCATTTTCGGCTGGCTGGCGGTTTGGACGGCTACGAAGAGAGGCTACCGGCGCTTTCTTTAATGTTAGTGTGATAGTTTTCTAATAAAGTTTCACTTTACTCGTCAATAAATAATGTGATTTCTGTGTCAGTAAATTGATAAACATGATAAAGACGTCAATAAAATTATTTTTATTAGAATTAACGTAATTGCTCCATTTCTAATCCACACTTCAAAGAGAGTCTATATTTAGAACATTTATCGAGCATTTCTACAACGTTTTATTTATACTTACCCACAATTCAATCGAACTTAACTTTTCTTGCAATTTTCTCATACTTTAATGCAAAATCTACATAAAATTCATCATGCTGACTGAAAATGAGAAAGCACAAAACAATTCAATTTCTATGTAGATAAAAAAGCCTATGATATTGCTGCATCAAATCCAGATTGAATCAAGAAATCTAATGATAAATGTGGATGCGGATAATGAAATCTATGGTAAATTATCACAGAAACATTTCTGCGGCGCTCCTCCTATCTATACGTCAGATATCAAGTTTCCTAGTGCTATTGCATACAATGAACAGATTCTTGTTCAGTTCGCACCGAGTTTCAGAAGGAAAGCGAAGATTGTGGGCTAAAAGTCTATTTCAAAATATGGTCATGTTCACGTTGATATCTCCTTGCATTTCCCCTCAATGCTTTCGGACATTTGTCATAAAAACTACGGTTCTAAATATAAATTATTAAGCCCTTTAGTAAAAGTGCTTGGATTTGACATCAGTTGTTCGGCAACGATTCGTTTATTATTCAATGTTGAGATTACATCGCTTATCTGCAGTTGCATCTCTCGACAATCGAAATTCCATATCTTTCCCTTCAAGGCTGTTCAGAAAGCTTTCTCACTCTTTTCTTCTAAGAATCATATACCTGTCTGCCAAACTACGATGTTTCCTATGCTCTGCATCATTTAGGAGGAATAAGCTGTGGAAGTAAGCAAACAAAAACTAATCAATTTCAGCAAATTTTAGAATAAATAATTAAGGTACAATTGCTTTTCAAATAATTAAGTAAACACCAAATATTAGTGTGTCTATCAACGTCGTTAAGATCCGTAGGCATGATCGTTTCATTTAAAAGATCACTAATACTGGTACTTCGTCAGTGTCCCCTCTCTCTGATGTGTCTGACAGAAATCTACGAATACTGTGACTTCATGACTATTACGCAAAGCTGAAAAAAACGTCTCTGCATGACTAGTTACTAACCACAGTGGGGTAAACACCTATTTTATATTTTACTAGGAATAAAATCTTCTCACCTGATACAAATGCATGATAGAATTTTTCAATACTTAGAGAACACACAAATTTCTTTGTAACTGAGAGCAGTTTGGCTTCAAAATGGACTGCCTGAAACCTTTGGGAGTTGAGAAAAAAATCATAACGAAGTCTCCACTCTGCCGCCTCAGAAATATATAAGGATAACCATACGTACAAACATTTGTTCATGTATACATAAATGTGTACAAAATGATAGGAAGGATATAGGATATAGGATATGTCCTGTACTAGGCAACATTCTGTTTATACCACTAGTTTTCTACACCGAACAGGATCTCAAATTAGTAAATTCTCAACCATTTGAGTCATGCAAGCTATCTTCAACTACGTGAGTTATACCCACATCTGAGTCACGTCCAACCCGTTTCGTATTGACGTAATTTCTACATTGATCCCGTCAAAGTCATTTGCCTATTTTTTGTTACTGCTATTTTTGACGCCAGCAAAACTCAAAGACGAGGGTAACAAATTTTATGGAAAGCCTTGTAGGATTTTTCCTTAACGCATCCGACTCCACAATACGTTAATATCTAGTCGAAAATCAGCAGCGAACATAGATCACTATCACACGTGTTGATGAGCCAAAACCTCCCAGCACTGTTTTCTAATTCGAAGAATCTAATTCAAACATTCTATGATCATGTTGCTAACGTACTTTTACAACCTAAGAGAAAAAACCATCTGTTTGAAGATATAATATGGAATATTTTCTAATATATCATTGAAAATTTTGGTCATTCGTTGAGCAGTGGTCATTAGTCCACACTGAAGACAATAAAGTGCAAGAATGGTTTTTAACATTGGATGATATACTTGTGATTCTTCATTAGGTTGCTGTATCACTCTCTAAAATTGTCGCTTTTTTTCTTTTGTGAAGTATCACCTATGCCGTGTGGTTGTTGCCGGATAACACCTGAATATGAACTAAAGGCGTCCATTTACTTTGAAAGCAAATTTTAGAACACAATTTCATGTTTCTGGTGTATCCAGTTACTGACAACTTTGCTTACAAATAATTGCACTGTACTTACTGCTATATCTCTAATGGTTCCGCGTATTTTAGCGGGCACTTAAATTCAGTTAGAAGACTCCAATTAAGTGAGTGAGGAATACACACGAAAAGGTTTCGAGGTCGCTTTCGAGAGATAAACTTTAGGTCATCTTTGGAAGAGCATTACTGCAAGAACGAATAAAATATTGCGTTTACACTGAATAATGAAATTACTGATTACAGATGTGATATGAATGATACGAATTCCGAATATGGATGATAATTTGAAGATCTCAGTATTCGTGTTCGTAAGATTGTATAAACTTTTCCAACTGTAACTACTTGACAGATTTGCGTTAAGCTATAACATTCATTACATTTCTGCTCTAAGCTTTTTCCACATTTTGATTGCCACTGATGCAAACATAAACTCTCGATTTCACACTAAATTTTTTCCTTTTCGAGGTATATGATTATTAAAGCATCTGAATTGCGATGAAGAGCTCTTATTCTGCTGAACTTTTCTCAGTGCACCTTAGGCTTTGTGTTATTGCCATGATCATGGATTAATGCTGCTGAAAATGAGAGACGACTGGTTTTGTTGTTGCAGTTTTTTACTATTTCTCTCATCATTTTAATACTCGATTATAAAGTAGGGATTCCTGTTATTGTCATGTCGATTTTCTTTGCGCAAAGATCTAAGAAGTGCTGATTAAATTTGGCAAACGTTACGTTGAAAAACGTTACCTGGCGT
Organism: Parelaphostrongylus tenuis; assembly: GCA_019055375.1. Taxonomy (NCBI): domain Eukaryota; kingdom Metazoa; phylum Nematoda; class Chromadorea; order Rhabditida; family Metastrongylidae; genus Parelaphostrongylus; species Parelaphostrongylus tenuis. The sequence goes on from JAHQIW010001073.1 coordinate 67,234, forward strand.
TTCTGGCTAGTTTGCTGATATCAGTTGAACATTTCACCACGAGATAACCATTGGGCTTGAATCAACCATTTTCAGGCATATCAGTACTTATTGTTGAGAATCAAAGTTCTGAACAACTGCACTTGGTTTTACAGTAATTAATATAGATGGTTTTCTTTTTGGTTACTATTTCTTGTTTGTGAATCCTTGTGGTGAATTCTCATGTGTAATCTCTTATTTGGAAGCCG